>NQII01011484.1:0-29532 GCA_002778355.1 Clitarchus hookeri
ATCGGTTCGTGCGTTCTGGAGTTATAGCGTCAGGAAGGAAAACCCGACTTATTTTTATATAGTAGATAATAATAATTGTGTTTTAATTTTTTTGCACTGTATACTTTCATCCCCAATAATTTTGAAGTGGTTCTATGAACACATGTTTACTTAAGTACAGATATAATAACAGAATATTAATGAAGTATTTGAGTAAAAAGAATGCATAGATAGTGGACTCTATACAAAACATTTATGAAATCGTCAAGTACAAATGTGTGGAGACAGTTAATGAATTAATGTTTTTTTTTTATATGTATGGATGGGGGACAGACAAAAAACCCGTGGATTGTTTATGGATTGATAATTGATGGAAATATTGGTCGAAATATTGATGAGAAAACTGGAAAATGGGGGAAAGATTTCGGTATTGATGGGAAGATTGCGAGACTGATCGAAATATCGATGTAAAGATTGTAGAAGAGTATGATTGCTGAGGAGGAGTAGCATTTCGAAGGATTTATGGAAATATTGATGGAAAGGTTGCCAAAGATTAATGGAAGGATTGAAAGATCGATGGGAAGGTTGGAAGATTGGTGAGGATTGGCGGAGATTGCGGATCATGTAGAGCTGATTGTGGAGTGCGCAGAGCTGATTGTAGAACATGTGGAGCTGATTGCGGAGCATGCAGAGTTGATTGCGGAGAATGCAGACCTTATTGTGGTGCGTGCTGAGCTGATTACGGTGTGTGCGGTGCTGATTGGTGAGGACTGCGAAAGATTGATCGAAAGATTGCGAGATTGATTCAGAAATTGTTGAGAATGAGGACGATTTCGAATAATTAATGGAAAGATTGCGAAATATTCATGAAAAAATTGGAAGATTGTTGGAAATATTGCGAGATTGATGGAAGATTGCTGAGTAGGATGATTGCGAAGGATTTTTGTTATGATTGCGAAGGATTGGAGGAAAGATGGCGAAAGATTGACGAAAGGAATGGAAGTTTGTTGGAAAGTTTGCGAAAAATTGATGGAAAGATAGGACTATTGATGGAAAGATTGCGAAATATTGTGAAAGATTGATGAAAGATTTGACGATTGATGGATTGATGATCAAGAAGAGCACAGAAAATAAGATGTTCCATCATCTGAGTTGAGCTCATACATTCAAATTTCCAAGGGTCGTACCCTAAAAGTTTATGAATAGATCGACAAACACGTGGGCAGTCTAACTGGAGTGAATGATGGTACAGCCAAAGAGGAAATGGGGACGTTGGTCGTAAGTGTGCTATTAAACGAACACTTCAGCTTTATATCAACACTTCAATAGCTCGCTGGTCCGAAATTATATTCGAAATATTAGGCAGAGTTTTTACTTTGATGGGAAAATGTTTGTGTAATTAAATTACGAGCACACCTGATATTTCCCTGCAAAATTCCAGGGAAGAGATAAACATAAAAAAACTTACCAGACTGAATGCTGAAAATGTCAAGGATGAGCATGTGATCTTTCACCTTTCGCATAATATGACGCACCTTTTGCTACATTAATTATCTGCAGAGGACGAGATATCATGCAACCAACAACCAATCACGAGTGAGCAATGTGAAGTGTTGCCTTGGTTGGAGGGAGGGGATCAAGTAAACACGAGGTTTAATCAGCGAATAAAAATTGGAGGGGTTGGTGGTGGGGTGTCAGTCGTCTGCTGGTGTTCGTGTCGTGGCGTTTCGTCGCTGATCGCTCCACTTGACATCGAGCCCTGTACCTCCCTCGTGCAAGTCTTTAATTAATTTCTTTAATTTTTATAATAATTTGGTAACTTTTTGGATTTTAAAAACATTTTGTACATTGATGGAAATGTTATGGTCAAGGTCAAAGACCAAGGTCACATATGTGAGGTCAAGGTGAAGGTCATTAAGATCTAACATGGTGGTAGGAGTGATCAGTGCCACCTATTTGTTGAAAATGTAAACAGATGACAAACAAAAACCAGATATGGCGCGAGAAGTGCATTCGACAGAATGAACATTGATGTGGGGGAAGGGAAAGGAAATGTTAATAAAATGTGACTGATTGGAGGGGGCTAGTCGTCTGCTAGGAAGGGGATTTTAACTCCTGATTTGTAATTTTTTATAAATTTTTTAATAAATTGGTTAACACGTGGTAGGGGTATGACCCAACATGCATGCGCGTATCGTCTAGCTATATAGAAATGCAAGGTACATGACATAGCACGTGGTTATATTTAAAACCGACAGAAAATCAGTTCATGTAATAAACAAATTGAAAAACCTTTCATTTATATTAGTAATTCATTGTGAATATATATATATGTATAATATTTATTAATTTTACTTCCTGTGTGCCGTAAAAAATTTGTTAGTGACAAAAATGTAAAAAAAATTTTGGAAGTGTTTTCAAATATTTGAGGTTAATTTCTGTAAGTATTTAATTACGTTCTTTAATCAAAACTTAATTAAGTGTATTTAACGTCTCTCTTAGGTCATTTTATCGTTTTGCTACTGACATAAGTTATTTGCATGCGTAATAAAATTTTATTTTAGTTACGCCAAATAAGTTTAACTTCTAACGTGGTACATAAGTACACGAACCCATTTTAAAAATAATTTTTTAAATTTTAAATAAAAACATTTAGGTTTTTTTTTGTTTTATGACCAAAGGTTAATGGGGTCATGGTCATAGGGTAAAGGTCATAGGTCATGGTCATGGTTATGGTTCAAGGTCAAGGTTACTTGGATACAGTATGGTGGTCGCATGACGTCGTAATGTGGTGTGGATGGTCGGCTCTGGTCCTCGTCCCCCTTAAGACCCATTATTGAAAATTTTAATTTTATAAATTTTTAAAATAGATTTTTACATAATTTCACACATATTTGAATAAATATTAAAAAGTTTTTATCAGGTTTTTGAAATTTTTTAGAGAATTTTTGCAAATTTTACAGTTTAAGGACATCCAAGGTCACTGGGTCAAGGTCGAAGGTCAATATCAAGGTCACCTGTATACAATGTTGTTTTCAAGATGGCTGACAAAACCAAAATGGTGGAGGGTTATCTGTGACTCTGGACCCTGGTCCCTGTGTATCAATTTGCCTATGCCTCGAAGACCAATTTTGCCGCCACTGCTCTACCCTCGAAAACGATACCACCAAATCCTTCCGATGGATCGAAAAGTGCCTTTCGGGGAGTCGTTTTTTTTTGCAAATGGGGGATCGGTGCTTTTTTTTTAAGGTGAAAATGGGAAATTGAAGGGAAAAAGGGAAATTTTGAGGGATAATAGTGCAATTAGAGAAAAAAGAGAAATTTTGACTATAAAATGGCCGCCGGCCGACTGGAATGACAAAGCATAAACAGCTCCGAGCTATGACGTCAGACGCCAGACCCCATTGTACCCAACTCATCCAAATCATACTACTACTATTGATAATTTGATCTTCATAACGTTTGTAATTATAAACTTTCATATAAGTCAAACTAATGTTATTGCCACCCGTGCCTTGCGTGTTAAGGTGGTCACCTGACTGAAGGTATTTTGCGTGTTCGACGCATAGAATTAAGCATGGAACATCACATGTCCCATCACCTCTACACGCAATACGCTGAATTGTGTTGCATGTTTTTCGTTCGTAACGCGCCTCTGTGATAAGAAAAGTTTGTAACCAGAATATTGGAAATTTTAAAAATTCAACACCGTGGTGTAGCAGTTGCAGCACTCCTTTCTCTTAGTTTTTACGAAGAAACGGGATAAACTATGGTAAACTTAAATGTCATGTTTAAATTTTTTAGGGGCCTATCCACTCCACAGTTCTCAATAGTGTTTTACAATACAGGGCATAATTCGTTAGAGACTTGAGTACAGTGGATATGTGGAGTACATTAAGTAAACTATGAATCTATCCATTAGAAAAAAAAGTCATCTTTATGCTGTCCAATCTAAGGAATCACTTCTGAATCGCTATTTTGCTAAATTGTCAGAACGATATTATTAGTTGCAGTATCTTAACTTTTTCGAAAAATTAGGTTTTTCAGATCTATGCATCATGTTACAGAATTGGATTTCAGTGACGAAGGAATTTGTCTAAGTAATTGTAGATTAATAACTACGCAAGGCAATTATAAGAAAGTTTAATTTAACATACAATATGTTCATAAACAAAATTTACTACTACCTCTGAACATTTTTGAATGGAATTTAATAAGTGTAAAAGTGTTTTTGGAAGATTATTACACTGTAGTAAAATTTTTTTCTTTTTTTAACATGCTGTGCGACATATACGCTAAACACTTTAACTGAAGTTAACAGATTTTTTTGGATACATATACAGAAAAAGAGAAACTGTAATCGCAGATAATTGTTTGTGCCAAATTTTTAACCAAATATTCAGCCATAGTGATGAATCTTCATTGAGTTTTTCTGAATCTATAATTTCTTATATATTTTTAGTTGTGGTGAAATATATTACTTGAAGGAATGCATATCTCAGGCAAAATATTTGTTTACAAATTAGGTCAAAACTATTTTGTGGGAATGTCACTTCTCGATTTTTCTATATAGGTTTCCAAAAACCTGTAGATTTAAATTAACACTTTTAGTGCAATTTTCTGTATCACGTCTTCTTAAGGCGACCGTCTACCTGTGCTTTCCAGGCACGGGAGCAGTCGAACAGTAAGAGCAATATTGGCACCTGGGCCAAATTTCTTATCGCCTTTGCGAGAAAGGCACTGGTCTGGCAGTCTTTTCATTGTGCTCGTTGTTCTGTGAGACTTAAAGCGATTACCCTAAGAGTTAATTGGTGCAATGTCTGCAGCGAAGTCCATTGAATGTTGAAAAATCATTTTCAGCCATGTTGGCATACTATAAGACGATTTTTCTAGCGAGCGTGACGTGATGACTTGAATGTACCATTCCGACGTCGTCTGAAGTTTGTTTTTTTCTCTTAAGTAAACGTATTGGGAACACGTTTAAATTAAATAGATTCGTATGTAAACATATATTTCTAACATACAACATACAAGGCAGTTTATGCAATACGTAGGCGGACAACTTGAGTTATAGGGTTTGTTTGGACTTTTCGCAACTAATAAATATAAACAAGCAGGTTCCAGCTGCATATTTCGCAAGAAGTAGCAGACAGAATAAACCAATTCATGTAAAGAATAATTCAATTCATCCAAATTCATTGGATTAAGGTTTCAAATATGAATTGTAAATTATGTAGAAATAAATTACAGTGCTGAAAGGCTTAATTAATTAATACCAACGAAGTTTATAGAAATGGTATTTTGCTGTTAATTATTACATTCCGGGGTTTGAAATACTTCGTTTGCAGACAACTTACCACCGTGATTTTACATGCTCTTCTCGATTTAAAAAATTCTTGTTCCAATATGTGTCACATATTACAAAATGTTTATAAAAGTTTAAAACACCTGTTTAAGTTAGTTTTTCTATTTTTTTTTTTTTTTAATTTTATAGTCATTTAAAATTCAGATTGGTAATATACAAAAATATGGAACTCCAAGAGCTTTAAACGAATATAAAACTGTAGCATTCAAAGCATAAAGGACCACAGATCTTACAAACTAAATACATATTTTTTTAAACTACAAAATGTTTACTATAGTGTCTCGTTGTAATTTTAGACTAAAAAAATTTTCTCTGGCTTCATATCTTCTCCATAACTTAGGAACAAAAGTTTACTCGAAGAGTATGTCAACGACAAGCATTCAGAATCTCCATTTAATGAACCATCTCCACATCTCCAAAAGCCGGAAAATATGTGTGATACTTAATGAAAGGATTGACTTTTGTTAATGTCAATACAAGATTCTGTCTTTCAGAAAAGCGTGACTTGTTTTTCCATTGTGAATTCTCCCCACACGTTTGCTTTCCACAGGTAATCTAACTAAAATGTTTTTGGGTATGAAATTATTTTACGGCACTTCCACAATAAAAAGTGATGATCCCAGCATCTTTGCAGATTGAAGTTTTCTGACCAAAATGTGCAGTCCGATTCCATAGCAGTGGGAGCGACCTTAACTGCAGTGGCCGTCGGAATATATGCAGTAGCAGCAATTATGTGAAATGCACATTGCCTAATAGTTCATACAGCACAAAATTATAATATTTTTGTTGCGGTGTTCGTTACCAGTCTTCAGTAGGTAAGACTGACTCAAGTATTTGTCCGCAGAGTACTCTAAAAGTTGCAACGCTGGAGGTCGGACCTAACCCTGCCACGTCTAACGTCGTTTCATTTACTTGTTGACACTCGCGCTGCTCATCAAAACAATTCTCGCTGGCGAGTATCCTCGGGTCTGGCGCGTGTTGCTCAAACTGGACCCCCCCCCCCCCNCGGGGCGAACTGTGCTTTCTAGTCCAGGAGTTGGGAAACTCCGCCGGCTGCATCAACTTCTGACAACGCCTTGCTGGGGCGGCTTTGTTTGCCGACGGCGACGGCAAACAGCGAGAAGGACGAGCACAGCAAACCCTCTGAAGGCGTGCACGCCTGGCGGTGGTAACACCGAAGACGAACTCCACAGGGAACATCTGCGTGTGGTTGTGTCGGGGGCACGGTGGCTGGCTCTATGTCGACACGTCTGCATTAGCAGGTAATAATTTTCTTTGCAAGAATGGGTACGAAATGAAAGTAACGTAACGAATACCCGTCCTTCATGGCTCAAATCGATATATCTCAAAGGGATATTTTGTTTGGCACCAAGGCACCAAACAGACGTCACGCACACACGGTACCATCTTAGGTTTACGCTCTCGCATTAGTTCTTGAACCATGGGGGTTTCTGGTCTCATCTCAACTACTCAACTATGCAGTTGGCCTCTGTCTTAATCCGGTGAAAGCCTGGGGCATTAGTCAATCTGATTTTGGGGAGATTTCAGTTTTTACGGCATCATAAAGTGGAGAGATTTAGGCGGCTCTTGACATCGAGTTCGCGAGAGCCGATGTGCGTGAAACAACGTATGGAGCAGCGCCGGAACACAAGTGCGAGGGAAAACGGGAGATCCCTGAGATAACCCGCCGACAAGCGGCATCGTTCGGCGCGATTCCCACATGCGAAAATCCTGGAGCGACCCCGCCTGGAATTAAACCCGGTTCACATTGGTGGGAGGCGAGCGAGTATTCTACCGCGGCTCTGACATCCTAGGCTGCGGTAAGTGTATTATTCGTCACGAAAACTGTTACTGACGGTTTATGGAACAATTTTATGAAATGGTGTCCGAGAAACGATCTTCTATATACACATATTATAAAAACGTCTCTGTCTGTCTGTCTGTCTGTTAGTGCGCTCATCACTCGAGAACCACTTATCCGGTTTACGTGTATTTCTTTTATATTCATATCTATGTTCTCTGGCCAGGTTTTAGTATAAATTTTGTTACGTAAAGTAATATAAGGAATACGCAGTGACGATAAAAGTGAATCAAATCAGAAAAACGTTTGCTGCCAACGCGCTCTCTTGCAATACGCTGTCTAAACCGTTAAAGATAGAACAATATCATGTAGCAAAGAATTCTGTAGAATAAAAAGACCTAAAAAAAAACTTTGTGTAGCATATATCTCTATATAACAGAGAAATACTAATAAGCGTTATTACCATTTAATATGTTAATAAAAAATACGTAAAAATCAAGCTGTTGTTTCCCCATTAAAACTGAATACTTATCAAAGAAAAAAAATTGTCATTAGAACTCTTTAACGAAAAAAAACCTAAACAATAATCCTTTAGTCCACGTGAGTGGAGCCACGGGTACACCTAGTAACTTACAATTTCTCTCACGAACGAGTGCACATTTTTTGACAGTTCTGAAGGCATTCCTGTTTATAGCTGTTCCTATGGATTCAGCAGTGTTTCCCCTGCCACATATGCCGTTTACATGAACACTTTCAGCTGACTATCAAGTTTGCCAGAATGTCGACAGAAAACATCTTGCCATTGAAATAACTGTAAACAAAATTACTTTCAGAACTGTCAAAAAAGTTCACTCTTTCGTAGGACAGACTATATAAAAAGTATGTTTACTGCTGTCATTGGAACGAACAAACAGGGCAAGGAATCTTAGACATTACCAGAAATTGCTTTTTCATACTGTTACTATTAGATAATTTCATGTAATTTTCTTGAATGTTGCTTATTCAATTTTTTCAAATGCTTACATATAAGACCCTTACTGTTTCAAGGTGACCTATTATGGACACGCTGCTTTTGTTTCGCGTGACCTTGAATATTAAGCCGTACACATGTTTTAGACTCGCTGTTTTTGATAAGTTTATTTTGGTTGAATTGGTTTTTGCTTGTAATTCACAATTAAGATCGTAATACATAGAGGAAATTAAAGTGTTACTTTCATTTAAAGAAGTTAACGGAAAGTTAGTAGAAACGTTTGCTAAATTTTATGAGTCAATAAGAAATTCTCTTTTAACCCTTGCCTTATATTTCACTACATTTAACGTGACGCCAATCAGGAAACGTCATTTGATGTTATTGTAAAGTTTAGGTCGGAATATGATGTCATCTCAGTGCTGGATGAATTCAAGAATGACATATTGCAGCTGTACATAGAAATAGCAGCAGCCACCACAGAACAATTCTGATAAATTTTGTCAGAGCAAAGGACTACCACATTTGAAGAAATGTTTGAAGAATATTAAAAGAAATCTCGTATAACAAAATGGTGACCTGTCATCCTTTTGTATGTACTTCGTACACTGAAGAGCCAAAAAAACTGGTATAGGCATGCATATGCCAATAACAAAGGTATGGAACCAATCAGAGTAACGCGAGGCGGTCGGCAGCTAGATCGGTTACTGCTGCTACAGTGGCAAGTTATAAAGATTTAAGTGAGTTTGAACGTAAAATTATAGTCGGCGCACGAGAGATGGGAAATAACATATCCGAGGTAGCGATAACGTTTGGATGTTCGCGTACGACCATTTCACGAGTGTATCGTGAATATCGGGAATCCGGTTAAACTTCACATCTTCAACATCGCTGCGGCCGGAAAAAGATCGTGAAAGAACGGGACAAACGACTACTGACGAGAATCATTAAAGGTGAAGACGTGCAACCCTTTCTCAGATTGGCGCAGATTGGATTTGTGTACTGCCCTGCAGTATTCATGGTGTGAATTGCTTCCTACATACCTTCAGACATTAGTCGAGTCCATGCCACGTCGTCTTGCGTCACTTCTGCATGCTCGGAGGAGGCCCTACACGATATTAGGCAGGTGTACCAGTTTCTTTGGAGTAATATGAAATTGAAGTCATTGAAGCATAACATTTTGAGAAACCCCAGAAATTGCTTAATATTTTAATATGTGTATGGTTTCATGTTGATAGGACGAGTAGTTTTCGAAGGACAATTTAACTACTGGAATAATCGTAAATATAGTGTGGTGGTGAAGTCTGCAACTACTAGCAGTGGCCACCTGCAATGAATGGAAACGAGTCCGTTAGGTATTCAAGGTAGCGTCCAATTGTTTTCCGACACCTGAACACGGAATGAACCTGCTAATTAAGAACGACTATGTGAACTGTATTGTGTAAAGCAATGTTTTCTCGCAATAACTACCATATTGCCACGTTTTTTCTAACCACCTTCATTTAAAGTGTATCAGTTTATTATATATAATATTCTTATTCCGGGAAAAGTGTCGACACAAGAAATTACATCACCCATTGTGTTAGGGTTAATTGGAATAATATGGCTGAAATTATAAAACCATTTTTTTATCGCGCTAGAAGTGCTAAGGCCCAAAATTGACGACCATAATGATTTGGTGGCTGCGTATTCAGCATATTGAAGTACCGATACAATATAGTCCTACTACACATTTCCCATTACACCAGTAATAAAATAATTGATTTGGTTAGGTATCGTATGCTGAATGATTGTGTTTCATATTTAATGAAATTTTTTTATTAAATTTGAAGTGGAACACATGAGAAAGCTGAGTAGAATGAGGCTTACTATATTAGCAAGTGGGTACAGTGGTTACAATAGTCGCAGTTAAGAGCACGTAATATTTGTACTCTTTATACATTTATAATTCATTTAATTGCATTTCATTGTACATTTTACAAATATGTAGTTTTGGAAGCCTCGTTGCAGGTTCGGAATTGGAAAACTTGTTCGACAATTACTACCACAGCACACTAAATTTGTTATTAACATTGCACTGCTGGATATTTCATTTTCAACTATCTTCGGATTGGCATTCGTAGAGTTTTGTACTGTAGCTTGCACCTAACGTACATGGCTCACATGAGTTCAAGCTTTACAATAGCTTATCAAAGAATTCCATAGCATAAAGGACAAACGTGAAAAACCACTGACAATAAATAAATATGCAAAGAATGCCGTACTACAAACAAAATCTCACGGCAACTACAACGCCATCTCACACACAACAGTCCATAGAGGCTATTAGTACTAAAGAAAGTTAATTAATGTTCTCGTGGGTTGAGGTAACCCTGAAACGCAAACGCCGAAGATTTTGTCTGATCTACAGAAGTCAATATGCCCCAAATACAAATATTTCCATCTACAAAATTTACGTTATGAAAACAATTTTTACATAAAATATGCAATATACATCACAATAAACGAAACCTTTTCTTTTTATTTTCATCTCCAGACATTTAAAGATAGCTAACCGACTAAATGTTCCCAATGTTACATCGTGTCGACAATGTAGGTTGCAAATTGGGAGGAGGTTTGCCTAAGCAGTAACTTGCAGGCGGCCAATACTTGAACCATAATAGAATTAGACTGAAGTACGTATTGAAAATATCGCTAGTAGTTAATATTTAGGTCTGATGCATAGTACAATGGACAATTTTGTTTTAGTTTAGTTATTGAACTATGATTTTTGCGGGACTTTAACAAGCGCAAGCACCCAATTGCTTCATTAACAGAGAAAGAACTACTAAAACTCGGATACTGCTTACAGCGAAAAACGACACAGGCTCCAGTCGCTGTTGTGCTCATAAAGGGAATACTTCCTGAATATCATAGGAAATTCTTGCCACTTTGATTTACAATTCAATTCCAGGAGGCAGCACAAACTCTCTGTAACATTCAGCGCCACTTTAAATCCTTTAATAGAATGAGAAAGTGAAATGCTCTTTTTGCTCTATGCGTTACTTACATATTTCAGTCAGTATAGAGTAGACTTATGTGTAAAAAAAATTCAAAAGACATTTTGTTGCTAGAATGTAAAACGTTTAGTTCGTGTTTAAATCGCCAAAAGTAAAGATTTTTTTTTATTGATTCGTTATGCTACACTTACAGAAATGGCCTTTCAATTTAAAATTTTTATTATAAATTTTAATAAGCTAATTTGTTGGATGTTATCGTGCATTTACGTCATTTGCGTGAATTCAAGGAATTATTTCTTACCTTACGTAAATAAATATAATCAATTTATAGCAAGGATAAATATTAAGTTTTTTACACTTGTAAATATGGTCGTTCACAATATTTGCAGTTTATAGATATTAAGAGCACTTTTGATAGCTCTGCTTATTTTCTAGCTTCATCTTGTTGCATATCCTTCCGTCATGTGCCAGTACAGCATCGTCATGTGACTTACGTTTATAACAGTTGTACAGAAGTCAGCAGTATTTATTCAGTAAGGCCGTGTCTGAATTCGCCTAGGCATAGCGGTATCTGGGCCACTCTCAACATCGTACAAAGACCTCTCTCCTATCCTACTTCATGGAAGATTGCGCAAGCGGAAAAGTGAACAACGATGTTCACTATTTACTTTCCCTCACCCCCTTCTGTACCAGCCATATTGTTTTGATGTCAAATTATATATTTCAGGCGTTTGTTTCTTGTAAATTGTAAACAATTGTAATAAATGCTAAATGCATTGTATTAATGAAATTCATTTCCCGTACGCGAAATTAAAGTTTATCGTTCTTTTTAATGTTTATGGTAGGTTATTTGCTATTCAGTCAAAAATACAATTTTAAAATAAATGAATGTGTGTGAGCAATCACACTGAGTGACAATTAACATGAGAAATATTAAGCCTCAGTAGCTGTCATATTTATGACGTCATAAAAATAAAAGCTACCCTAAATCAAAAATGTTTCATGTCTCAGAAGTATACCCAAATAGTGTAGAGGCCGGCAGCATAGGCAAAATACACTTCCTCCAAATGTGACTAGACGCCTCTGTTTTTTTTTTTGCATATGGCTTAACGTCTACATCGTAGATGTATAAGCAATTGAACAAGACCACGTTTATTTCGATCGTGTTATTAGTCACGGAAGTCTCGGGACGGATCACCCTGCAAACGTTACATCGCCGTTTCCGTCCTGGTTCTTCCTTTGTCGGTTTCGTTTAAAGACGTTTTCACGTTAAAACTGTTGACAGAGACGGCAGGAGTCCATCCCGAGTTGACGTATTTTAAGTGTGTCGCCTACTACAGTATATACGCAGTTTCTTCGCACTTTTTGAATCAAACCTTTCAAATTCACCCCGCGTGTGACGTATTTAGTTGTTTCCGAAGTAAGTAAAGTATCACAAGCGTTTTATACTCGTGTTAATATGAATGTAATTTTTTTTTTGGTTAAAAGGAAATGTTATTTACATTTTATCTACACATTATAATGCTTCGTTTATAAATACGCAATATGAATAAAAATAGTAAGAAAGCATGTATGTTGGTAGCGCCTAGTAAGAAATAGTTCTCATGCAAAATATTATCACAATTGAGCGCGCACGAATGCGGTGCGTGGTTCTTTGGTGTAACTTTACTCACTCAATTAAGATTAGTTTACACGAGGTGGAGGAATTTTTTGGAAGTAGAAATTTAGCAGGGGTTCAGAAAAGTGCGAAGTAACCGTGAACTTATTATAGGATATATTTTGCACTTCACAGGCCTAGCAGAACAGGAACGATCCGGGCACGCAAATCAGACACCTCATAGTTTCTACGTGAAGGCACTCACCTGGCTTTCAGTCTTCCCGTCGCCAGCTCCTCTCCATGTGAGTTTTCAGCTGTGCGACCATATCACTTCATGGCGTAGTGTTAAAACGCGTGCGCACATTCCTGTACTGCTACAAATATCCTGCACCGGAGATGACTGGAGAGGTTTGGGCGACTCTTAAAAACGCGGTCTTTGAGAGAATACAGGGGTGAAGCGCAGCGACTGTGGAGCAGTGCCAGAACGCAAGGGAGGGGGAAACGGAAGATCCCGAGAAAACCCGCCCCGACCAGCGACATCGTACGGCGCGATTACTACGTATGAAAATCCGGGGGCGACCCCCGCTGGGAATCGAACCCGGTTCACCTTGGTGAGAGGCAAGCGTTCTAGCCGGTGCACCGCCGTGCCCCTCGTGTACCGGAAAATTCATATCTATTAATGACTCTGAAAAAACATGTTTTAAGCTATTTACACTGTCAAAAATACACAATAATGAAGAAAGTAGAGAAGTGAACTATTCCTTGAAAGCTATTATCGAGCACAGTTTACTCAATTTATCGAGCAGTATTTCAACTTTATTTCTAAATTAAGTTAGACTTGCCATCTGGTGGTTTGAATATTCCCGGTCTTCCTGGAGCAGTTTCGTGCGTTTGAGACGTTGAAGCAAGAGCGGCACTGGTACGCGCGCAAAGTACCTTATCGTCTCCATGCCCGAGGCAGTGGACATTATCGTAGTTGCAGAGGGCAACCAAGCTAAACGGCGAGTCCCATTATTTCATGGAATCACGTTAAGAATAAAAATAAGTCCCGTGTACCTACTCACATACAAAATTACTCTGCAGAACTTTAAAACTTAACGATTTCCCCATATAGATTGTATCACTTCCAGAGGATAAAAATAAAGTAAGACACACACGACAAACATTTCTTCAATGCTCTACGTAACTAGACCCACCGGCTAAATATTCTGTAGTTTTCCCATTGAGTGATGGATTTCTTGCCAAAGTAGGTCACGTAAGTGCAATGAATAATAAATAATATACACACTCAGGCAAAGTAATGTTTAATTTGAACACGTTAAATGCAACTTCGTTATCAGTAAGTTAAAAATAATGTTTCAGCACAAACACGTGTCGAAATCTTAATACCTCCATTCCAAAAATCAAATATGAAACAAAGAAAGCTGACAGTTAATGATTGAATATATTATAACATGGGTACAATAAATATTATTTAAAACATATTTTAAACAAAGATATTTAGGTATAAAATAACTGAAAAAATTCATTATAGTCGAAAAAAAAAAAAAAAAAAAAAAAAAAAAGNAAAAAAAAACCTGCCGTGAATTTTTTCTATGTGAATTTTCAGATCAGAAGCATCTCATGGCGTTTTTAAAATGCAATTAGCCTAGTTTCGGCATTAGTTAGTTGTTATAATCGTCGTGTTACAAAATTACGTAAAACAGTGAGTTTAACACGTAATACATATAAAAGAATGAATGTAAAAAAATGTTTAACTGTGTGAACTAAATTATTTTATTTATTTATGGTTTTATATATTAAAAGTCTAGTAGCGATTGCCGTAAAATGACTGTTTAATTATTTAATATTTTCATTTTGTTTGCTCTCAGATGCTTTTAAAATTTAAACAACTTTGGGCAGTTGACGACAATGGTTAATAAAGTAGTTGCTCAAATAAACAACGCTGGTTGTAATTAAACGTTGTCTTTACTAGTAACCGCCAACATGCTGTATTATAACTGAATTTCATTTCTACCTTACAGATGTGCTGATCTGTAACAGACGTTCTTCTGTGACATATCCACCAGATATAAAGTTTGGTTCTCGCTGTAGCTGTGAGAAACTGTAAATCCAGAAGCAGACGCAAAGAAAATAATCCAACACACTGAAAGGCGGCACACGGTTCCTAGCGACGAAGCGCAGGAATGTTGCCCGGGAAGCAGTACTCGATTCCAAAGTCCCGTTCTCTCCATGTGTACCCAAACAACGCTTGTCCTAGGTCGTATCACTGGAAAACTGTCCCTAGTACCTTGTATGTTGCTCTGGAGGTGACTGTTTCGACGCCGTACATCTGCAAAATTCGCGCTATCATCTGCTAGCTTAATAAACTGCACTACCACAGGCAATAACGAATTTGTTACAAAAATACTCTTTGTGTCGCATGCGAAAGGAGAAAGCCTATACATTGTAACACGGAATGATATTTTGATAGTATGCACCTATTGAAAATGGGGGTCGCGGTGGTGTAGTAGTTAGATTGCTCGACTCCCACCAAGACGAACCGGCTTCGATTACCGGCGGGGCTGCTCCCGGATTTTCGCATGTGGGAATCGTGACGGACAAAGTCGCTAGTCGGCGGGTTATCTCGGGGATCTTCCGTTTCCCCCCGCCACCTCATTACGGCTCTGCTCTATACTCACCTCGCTTCACCCTCGTCGGTTTTTAAGACCTGCCCAAATATTTTCATTCACTCAGTTATTAAAATGTAAAGTAATAATTTCATAAGAGTATTTTAATCAAAATTTAAGCGTATTAACAATGTGAATGATTCAGAGAGCAAATTTCGTAACAAAAAAGTATTTCATCAAGCAAGCTTATCATAATAACTAATCTATATATAATATACATTTGTAATGATGTTTCCAAATATTATTATTAATTGATCTTATGTATATTCATTTTAGTTGTAAAAAATATATTTTTTTGTGACAATAATGACCACTCTACTGCTACCGTAATGTTTACATGTAGTGGGAGGAATCACAGTGACCAGAAAGGAGAAATAAAGCAATAAATAATGTTCAATCAGGCGTGAATAACCTGTTTCGCACTATCAAAGTAATAAGACTACAACTGAAATAAAAAGTTAATTTGGATTATGGTCATTATTGTAATACGCATGTCCTAGTCTTTTGGATGTAATAATTCCATAACTCTTGTTCCGATAATAAAAGTCAAATAACGATGTTTATATAGTTTAGACGCAACTAAATGTAGACCGTACTTGTATTATAGTTTTATAATATTGTTTAGATTTGTATACCTATTTTCATAAATGGCGTAAAGAAAATAGTGACAGGAGAGATACCTGAAAAACATTCACCTCCTTCCTTACTCGTGAAGGTTTATTGTTCTGAAATACTGTCTTGAGAAATAACTTCTTTAGACTCTTAATCTGTTGTTCCCTATGAATAATAAAGATTAAAATTTATGATACATAAAAAAATTGCCTTAAACAAACATCGGAACCAATTCCTGTGGTCCGCTGACTTCGGGAAGACTTTTCGTCGCTTGGCGTCCTGCCACACTGCGGCGTTTCCTATGATACTATTAATCTTAGCTGAGCTAACAACGTCGTATTTATTTATAATTCCGCTTAATATGATGAGTGAAATAATCTAAACCAGACTGTTTACGGCTTTTGTAACTTCTAGGTTGAAGTTTAACTAACGTATGGCTCTTTTTTTTGTAAGAGAATAATTGCTGTGTAAATTCGTGGAAGAATATTGTACCTGTTTTTGAAAATAATGTAAATCACCCATAGTGTGTTTTGTCAAATCCTAAACAAGCAATAGCCTCAGTCACAAAATAGTTCTAGTGTGTAACTTCCATGCATATTAAAGGCTAGAAAACCACGATAGGATATAAAGTGATGGGAAGAATGTCTTCTCCTCGTTTCCGCGTAAACCTTACGAAAAAAGTTAAAATTACTGGGATTTATTTCGTTTTATAACAAACCTGTAAATCTATTTTCAGACGTTTGTCCCCAAGGCTCAGAGTATAACAGAAGGGAGAAGAAGTTATTGATTTTCATTTCAGAAATTCGTGTCCTGTATATATGAAGCACTGGACAGAATGGAGAAATCCACTTCCGGGATAATAACCCACTTCTGATACTGGGAGTGCCTTCCAAAATATATACAATAGTATCGGTACTCGGATCACAGCTGGTCTTCAGAACGGCAACGTACATCCCAGATAACTCCACTTCTCAGACAGCGATCACGCATACGCAGTCGCAAACATCAAACAACTCCAAGGTGCGTTTAGGAGGACATTAAAGTAATTTTTATTCACTGCCTGTTGAAAAACTTTACAGCAACGCATAAAATGCTTATTTTGCTCAAAAACCATTTCAATTTAAAAAGTAGAGTTTTTATTAATGTGTCGTATTGACAGTATTGAACTTTTATAACTTTTTTGGAAAAAAAATTCTAGTCAATCGAATCGGTTGGAAATTGGTATGTCCTGAAAAATAAATTTTTTTGTTAATAAACGTTCATAAGAACGATTTTAACCTTGCCGGCTTACCTTTTGTTCGAACAAGGCGGCTTACGTGGTATTTAAGGGAGAATGGCGGAGAAACGCGCACTAAACACATGGATTGCTTTCTATAAGGATTAAAAAACGGAAACGGGAAAATGGTAAAAACTATGGTATGAAATACCTTTGTGAAATCGTAACGAGCAGTACTTAATCAGTGCAGTGTATTACGGTTTTGTTATTTATGATAACATGCAATTTTATTTTAAAGTGTGTGCAAAAATTATGCCAAAAAAATATTTGGGTGAAAAATGATTCCAACATAAATGTCCGAATAACGGTTCTTCAGGATTCCTTGTAGATAGAATTTCGAAAAAAAAACATTTCGATTGACTGTAATTTAAATGGACTTGCTATCTGCTAAAAGCATGTACCAGGCCTATTAATAATCGCTGTGGTAACACGCGACTTTCAACAGGGATTAGACGGCGAAAACCTTCCTATATTCTATTGTTGTAAGACTTTTAAGTTCGTAGAGAACCATGATGCACGTCCGATGGCACGTGAGTTAGATCATCTATGTTCTATTTTATAATTCAGTTTACATTGAAACATTGATTTCGATCAATTTTGTAAGTGAAGGGTTGGGAAGAGAAAAAAAAGAGGGCTAACGGAGAGAGAAAAAAAATTAAGTTTGTTTCAGGCCCTTTGACTTTAACAACTCCGTTGACTTCTACGTTTGGAAATGCTAGAAACAAATTCTTAGTTCCTCTGTTTACTGTTGATCAGCAAACAGACAAGCTACGCGACTAAAATGCAAATAGCCTTTCTTATAGAAGCGTCGCATCACAGTGGCTTCAGCGGCAATTTCAAAGTTATTCAGCACGAATAATCTCTTCTGATACTATGATCTGTGGTTTCCCATTCGGAGAGGTATAAAAAACAGGAATTTTTTGTCACTAAACATGTCATGCTAAATGTCTTGGCATAATGGCGCGGAAATCGCATACACATGAACTGCCACTAAAAACTAGTATTGGTCCTGTCACGGGCCGTATGTTACTTAACGCGCAAACATGGCTAACGTTGAGGTTGCTTCTAGTGATTGTGAACCATAGCGGTGCTGTCTGTTTTTTTTAGTAATAAAATGCAAGTAAATCATCATTCACTGTCAAATAATTACAACAGAATTAGAAACAAAAATTGATTCATGAAATAAGTTAACGCCAGTGATACGGAATAAGGTAACAAGGGGCAAGATGTGACAATCCTTTCCCCACACTGAGAAAAAAAAAAGTTTTATTGCAAAGAAACAAAAGTTTGTTTGACGCAACCATAATTATTAATTGCTTATTTAGCTGAAATTAAATATTTTGTACCAGAAACCACGTTATGTTGTTACTATTCGGTTGCCCCTAACGTGTAAGATTTGGCTGGAGCAACGAAATATTTGTACGTCTATGTGTACGTTATTATTATTGAAGTTATTACAAATAAAAATTAAACCGCAACCGAGATTCGAACCCACAACGACATCGCCTGAATTTCCCGCCTTAGCGACCACAGCTTGTTCATTGAGATTGTTTATACCATTAGTAAGCATACATAATTACGTTAACAAACACTGTTATATTATCACAAACATTACAAACGAAGGCAACTAAATGGTCCGATTATCCTACAGCTGATAAAATAAATGCCAGTCCTGGACCAAGCTGATTTTCTTGCCGCCACAAATTTTGTATTAAAAGACATGTTTATTTACACCAAACAAAACATTAATTTGACACTGCCTTGATATTAATAATGATTATGGTATCCACAACGATTAGTTGTACGTACTTGTAAATAATTTTGTGTGCTTAATACACGTAGGCCTAAGTATATTATAATAGAACAGTCAAAGACGTAATGAAAACGGATGTGTTTTATCAAAGACAATCCATACAACCTCTATTTATGTTTCCATGTTGTTGGATATCTTCGTAATACATTAAGATCTGGCTAGGATTTTATGCTCAATAAAACATGAAAAATAATCAAATTTTGTCTAATGTACATCACAATTTATTGAGCATAGAGAATATCATTTTAAAAACCATATTCGGAATGGAGAAGTATTTGAAGCCCCAGAGAGATTTAATGTTGAACCATGTTCTCAATAATTAACTATTTCGTAGACTCATTGGTATAAAATACTTGAGGAGTTTATAGCTTCAATTAATACCAAGGAGGAAGGCAAACTTAGTTTGTTGGTTAAATCATATACCAGCATAAGTTTATTAGTTTATAAACGAGAGTGAATATTCAACTGTGCCATCTGCACTTTACTAGTAATTTGTAAAACTTACGAACGAGGTCTATGCTTGGTAATAGCCTCTTGCCATCAGGAATCAGGCGAGTCTATTGACAAGTATCTACAGAGGTTAAAGCTGTTAAGCAAGGAAAGCAATTTTCGTGCCGTGAATGCTGATGAAAATAGAGATGATTGCATAAAGGATTCCTTTGTGACTGGTTTAACTTCTAATCTTATACATCAGATGTTGCTAGAAAATACTACACTTACCTTGTGTGAGGCTTCCGAACAATCACGAGCTTTGAAAGCAGAACAGAAGCATTTTGAATCTTATTCTGGTAACTATTCCCTAGAAAACTATTCATCGCTAAAATCAAATCTTAAATCTGAGTTAACTCACGAATGTATACTAAAGCTGCTGTAGTTAATAGATCCTACGAATAAATGCATGTTTTTCGGGTGGAAAGTTCACCGACTCAAAAGTTTGCAAGTCTTATAAAAAAAAAAATACGGGAATTCTTCTGAAACTATGGCTTCTGTTACTACTTAAACTCCTCCTCCTTTGTCTATTGCAGTGGTCTGTGTTGAAATTAATGAAATTCCTGCAGAGGAACTCATCGATACTGGAAGTCATGAGAGTTGCATCAGCGAAGAAATAGTCAGAAAACACAAAATGCCTTCCTCCTAATGGTAAGGTTAGCATGGCTTCATTCAATCAATATGTTTTGCTATGTTTCCTTATATTTAGAATATCGCTTATACTAAAACAAAACACTCTCAGTTATGCCAGGTTTGTGTTCAGATATCCTTCTAGGCCCCGATGTACCAAGTCTATATTTTAGTGTGCCACTTCCTTCACTTAAAATATGGCCTTTCATGTGCTAAAATCCCTCCAGCATTTTTGTTCTCCAACTTAACCTGTGATTGTCATTCAATGGCTGTAAAGTCACGTCGCGACTCTCAGAAAGATGAGCATTCATTGAATCAGAAATATCTAAGTTGCTTGCTGCTGCCATAAGTGAACCATATTATCCATGGAGAGCACAAGTTCTTGTGGCATCTTATGAAAATCACAAAAAGTACATAGTTATAACCTTTCAGACTCTTAATCGGTTCTCACTCTTAGATGCTTACCTTATTCCTTCAATAGAGTCTACAGTGACAAAAGTCTCAAAGTACTCTGTATTTAGTTTCATAGATCTTCGTAGCGCCTACCATCATATTGAGACCTCTGAACAAGATAAACAGCCCGCAGCATTTGAAGATGATGGCAGACTGTATAAATTTACCAGAATACCCTTCGGAACTAAACAGGGTGTTGCTTAATTTCAAAGAAAATTCGGTGCCTTTATTGACAGACGCATTAGAGGGTACTTTTGCATATTTAAATGATGTTACAATTTGCGATAAGAACTAAGAGGAACATGGTAAAAACCTGGGAAGTTTTATGGCTGCTATAAAGAAATACAATTTAAAACTGAATGAAGTTGAATGTAAATTTTCTGTAAGATCTATTAATGTACTCGGATATATAATCAGTGACAACGGAATTAAGCCTAATCCTGATCGCATCTAACCGATACTGGAATATACTGCTCCTGCTGATCTTCGTTCTTTAAGCCAAGCCCTAGGAATATTTTCATTTTATTCAAAGTGGATTCCGAAAATCTCAGATAAGATTTACCCTTTAGTAAAATAATACAAATTTCCCTCTCTCTCCTATTTTACTTTCTGATTTTGAACAAATCAACAAAGATTTAGCTTATTCTGTGTTGGTGGCTATTGAAGATGATGTTACATTTGTCGTTGAGACTGATGCATCTAACTTTGCCATTGATGCGATACTGACTCAGAAAGAGGGACCATTTGCTTTATTTTTTCAAGACTTTGTCCAGATTTTTAAACAGAAGCATTCAGCAGTTGAAAAGGATGCCTATGCCATTGTAGAAGCCCTCAGGAAATGGAGGCCTTACCTCATCGGCAGACACTTTATATTGATAACTGATAAAAAATATGTTCAGTTCATATTTGGCAACAAACAGAAAGGCAACATAAAGAAAAAAATACTGTACTGGCATCTTGCACTAGCACAATACTCATATGACATAATATACAGGTCAGAAAAATAAAATACTGCAGCTGATGCTCTATCCAAAATTTCTATACACTTCCTGATGCTGAAAGACTATTAAACTACATGGCTCTCTGGCCATCCTGGAATTACTCTATGTTCCATTTCGTTAAGAAAAAGAATCTTCCATACTCTATTGAATATGTCCGACGAGTTACGTCTTGATGCGAAAGATGCTGTCAAATTTAACTAGAATTCTTCCGAAGAGAAAATGCGATTTAAATTAACGCAACGAGCCCCTTCGAAAGAAAAAAAACTTGACTTCAAGGGACCACTTCTTTCAGTAGGTAACAAGTACCCTCTACATCTTGACGATAATAGATGAATATTCCAGATTTCCTTTTACTATCCCCTGTGCATATTTATCCACTGCAAACATTATTAAGAGACTCAACTACCTTATATTTATGCTTGGATTACGTGCTTACATCCAATCATATCGAAGAGCTTATTTTATGTCAGATGAATTAAAAACCTACCTTCACTCTCTAAGAGTAGCAACAAGCCGAACTATACTTTTGCAAGATACCTGAGCGGCGTATCTGAGTTCGTAAAAGATGGAGGTCTTATTAAAATAAAAAATAAAAAATAATGAAATTTTATTTTTAGTTTATTTACACAGCGATTATTTACAGCATCAAATTATCTATCACCACTACAACTAATTTTATTTCTCAGTGAGCGCAATATTTGATGTATATTTCAACTCTAATCAACATTCTTCTCAATGTCTCAGTTTCTTTAAAGTCAATTAACTCATACTCATCATTAACACACATTCAGTCTGTCTGTTGCCATCATTTGTAATGTTTTTCACTCACGCATCCAATCCAATAGTCCAGCCTGCCAGTCGCACTCTTCACTGCTCTGATGCTCGCAGTCGCAGATTTTCCTCCCTCTGATCACTTCTGGCGCTACTCGTCGGTTAACATCACACAGTCGCCCAGACTCCTGACTCTCATAAAAACTTCCAGCTCAGAGACACACCACATGTTTATACTATCTCCGGCCTTGATCTTCAAAGTTCAACACACCCCGAGTCACGCTAAAAGAAACGAGAACAGTATTTATTACCAAAACATTCCTTCAATGGTATCTCAAAGACACCCAATACCAAAGGTCGGAAGCGGCACGAACACTGTTAGGCATAACAGGCATGCGCGTGTCCATAAATCATCCTTGCCTCGCATGCTTGCAGGATGGCAGCATGTAACACTGCCCCCTCCTCAAGTATGTCATCCCGAGCACACTCTGCTATATATGGTCCTTTGTAGAGTGCCAGTCGGTCGATGTGGAAAACCTTCGGCTTCGCCCGATTGCCTTGATGACAAATCCGAAATATCACATCATTGATCTTATTCAGAATCCTGCAGGGGCCTTACTAACATTTCTGTAGCTTCTGGCAGTGCCCTTTTCACCGCTGGGGTTGTACAACCACACCAGTTGTCCTTCTTGAAAGACCTCGTCGGAAATTCTCCAAACATACCGCATCTTCACCCTGTCACTATTTATTCTGATGTGCTGTCGAGTAAAATCATGAATGCTAATAAGTCTATTGCATTATTCGCTGGCATAATCATGGGCTGCAGCTTCCTCTTCTGTCGGTCGGCCAAACATCAGGTAACTAGGACGGCGTAGCTCTCTTCCAAACAGCATCCTTGACGGTGTTATCCTTGTGGACTCGTGAACTGCCGAGCGGTAAGCAATGACAACAAATTGCACCCTTGAATCCCAGTCCTTTAGGTTGTCTTCCACAAAAGTGTACAGGTATTGCTCAAGAGTAAGGTTAAGCCTCTCAACCATTCCATCCGACTGAAGGTGTAGTCCTAGTATTTTTATTCCCAGAATCATTGCTGCCTCTTGAAACCCTACAGCTTCATAGTTTCTTCCCTGGTCGGAAAGGAGTTCTAATGGCACCCCAAACCTCGAGAATACATGCTCTATGAGTGCATCGGACACAGCATGTGCTTCTCGGTTTGGGAGGGGAATTACTTCAGGCCACTAAGTAAAGCAATCTACGGCCACCAATGTATACCGATTACCTAACTCTGTGACACATATGCTACTAGGCGGCTGAACTCCTTTGTTCTATGCGATGGCATTACCGATATAGTATATAATTTTTAATTATTGCTTTATAACTCTGCTGAATGTTAAGTCAACTCACTCATTAGTAATATTTTGAGGAATTAAAACTTTCATCTCCTACTTCTTAGCCATCGTAGCTGTTTAACTCATTATTTAGTTCTGGGATAAACAAACCCACGTGGGTTAGTTTTCGGAGGTTGGTTACTCATTCGAAATATTTAGCATTTTAAATAATTACAATGCAATCTCTACAAAAAGATTAAAAGATAACAATTTGGTATTCCGTAACATATAGCATGTTCCTTGACGGTGTTGCAAACTTTCATTTAAGATTGAGAAGGGCAAAAGCGTCTTTCTGACGCCTTAGTAGGAAAGTATAAGCAAAAAATGTGACTTTTAGGTAACATAGAACAACAAAACCTGAAGAACTTTGTTTGTAAATTAACATATTCATGAAATAATATGAGTAGAAGGGAAATGCCGAATCCAGCGCGGGAAAAAGTTGCTTAAATCGGAAGGTACCCCCCTGGGGCTATAAATGACTTTTTGAAATTGATTTCGTCACTAAATGAAAATTGATTTCGTGACTAAATGAAATATGATTTCGTCACTAAATGATTTTGATGGAAATGCCGATCCGAGCTGCGCAAAAATAATTAGAAGCGAGAATTTTTTTTCATTTAAAGAAATGAAAATGTGTAATAAACAAAACATAACATGGATCAGTTACTAAATGCATTAAACAGCACCCGCCATTTTATGAAACTTTCCGACCTCACAATAGGGCAGTCCTACCCGATAAACCACGCTGAAATAAATGAAACCAAGTACGGTCCCAAAGTGGTCGTTACTTCAGGAAATTTTAAGGTGACCCTACCAGACAGATATGTATACATTTTCAGTACAAAACTGATAAGTGATGTCAATCGAGGAGGCACAAGTCTTGTGTATAAAGGATTGAAAAAATATGGTGACGCACAAAGGCATTCTATTCTGTTTGTAAAAGAATAAATGCACATATTCGTATAATTAGACATCAGTATATTTTCTTTTGTATTCATATCTCTATAAGGTTTTAATGATTGTTAAACCATTAAAACTCAATTACCGCTCTGACTTCGTGCAACATAATCTAATTAAAAGTTTAGATATGCATCTCCAAATACGACATATTAAAGTAGGTGAAACACCTAATTCTTTTTCTAAATCTTTCATTGCACTGTCTATAGAAATATTATCCATCTTTATTATCTTAGAAAAAAATATTGCAAAAGTTTTACGATCAAGTTAATGACTCGCCAGGGACCTTTTCTTTATTTTATTATTACGGCCTAATTTTGACGCCAATAAAACTCAGTTTTTCGGAGAACTCCCACACCTCACCACTCGGCCGGCCTTTTTTTATATTTTTTTTTTAGTGGTGAGGTGAAGGAGTTGTTTTTTAAGTACCCCCTCTCAGATGGTGTGGCGCCTAACANTTATATTTTTTTTTTAGTGGTGAGGTGAAGGAGTTGTTTTTTAAGTACCCCCTCTCAGATGGTGTGGCGCCTAACACCATCTGAGATTACCCAGCTATACAGCTGATACAATACTGACTACTGTAGAGAGTATTTATGCTGGGATTTTAAGGGGTAACATATAGTTGCATCTGCTACTCTTAGATCTACTAAGAGTACGAGCATTTATTTTATTAGCTCAAATTTGGAACGACTCGGTTGATAAACATACAGTGTGGATGCGGGCGCCTTCACACCCACACTGAAAATTTATCCGCTCAGCCCGGGATTTGAACCCACGAACCTTGCGTTAAGAGTCGGACGTCTAACCACTGAGCTATCTGGCAAGACGCTAGGCAAGGTTCTTCATACAACTTACATTGCGAGTCCCGCCGAATGAATCACGTCCAGAGTGTATACACTGACCTCGACTACATCCTGGTTCACATATTGCGTCACAGATAGCGCGGCCGTTTGTAGATAGCGAGTCGGTAAGATGGAAAACCACCAAGAGAACTCGCGCGCGCTGTGTGATGAAGTCAGATACACGATTCAATTGCATTTATCAACGAGCCTGACCTATATTCTTTAGTTATATGAGTACTTCCAACCTAAAAGTACCTTTTTCTTTAATAGAAATATAAGTATCTACGGTCTCATCTCTAAGACCACAGTTCGTTCTGATGAATCAAAATTTATTAATTTACCTTTGTCATCCTTAATTTCAACTATTATTTCCTTTACTTGAGCTGTTTGCACGGGAAAAAACAATGGGTAGGCTGGCTCGTAAAATATAGTATCACCAAATCCAAATGTTGTCCTTGGTTTAAATGTAGCAATTATGCTAGTTTCTCTGTGGTTATATTCATCATGTTTTAATATCATCCCATTAGCTATATTACAGTGTATATTTATTGTTTCAAAGGGAACAAATTTTGGGATTGTATTTCCAAAATGGTACTCATTTGATTTCAGGATTTTATTTTCTGTGAAACCCAAAAGTTCTCCTATCGAACCCCATTTTCCAAACTGTAAATCAAACACACATTTTACTTTCACCCTGTTTGTTGTCTTATCCAACTCGAGGGATATGCTATTATTTTCTCCCCCACCCATTGGAACTACTTCAAATGGGGGAATTGTCTTTATAGTTTTTACAAGATCTTTTAAACTATATTGGCCAACTGGAATTTCAACTGATGTTTCCATACCACCCATGTTTTTAAAATAGAGTCTATTTTTCACAGGGGTAATGTTAGGCGTTAGGTATGCAGTATAGAACTGAACTAAAGCCACTGAGTGCTCCTCTATCTCTAAAGGATAATGCAGTCTTTTCTTCAACACTGATTTGTTATCTGATAGCTTGAATACTTTACTCATTTATTACAACAAAAAAAATCTATTAAATAAATGAATAATCCAAGAAACATGAAACAGGTAGACTGGGATATTAAAATAAGAATACCAGACAAAACTGTATTGACAAAACGACATGGAGAATTAATGCCTAATAATATTAGATGTTTGATAGTGGGCTCTAGTAACTGCGGAAAAACAACTCTTATGATAGATAATTTTATATATTCCCCAGGATGGTTGGACTTTGGTACTTTATATGTGTGTTCAAAAAGTCTGAACCAACCTAAATATATTGCTTTAAAGGAAGATACAGAGGTAGCAGCAAAATTAATATCTGAACCAATAGCATACTTTTTCCCTACAAATGAAGAAATGGTTACCGTGGATGAATGTTGTAATGATTCTGTTGTGGTTTTTGATGATGTCATACTTGAAAATCAGGACAAAGTAAGAGATTTCTTTACTCGCGGTAGGCACAAAGACATTGATTGTTTCTATTTAGCTCAGACATACTCAAAAGTGCCTAAACAGCTTATAAGAGACAATGCCAATTTTCTTTGCATATTCAGACAAGATGATACAAATCTTAAACATATTCATAGCGATTTCGTTGGTGGCGATATCCCATTTGAGAAATTTAGGGAGACTTGTTCAAAATGTTGGGATAAGGAATATGGTTTTGTTACAATAGACACGACTCGTAAGTTGAATAATGGTAAGTATCGTAATAAAATTAAAGACTTTTTAAATCCTTAGATTATTACCGCATTTTTCTTTGCTTTTAATGGAAAAATTTCCATTAAAAACTAACAGACTCTGCTCTTTTTTTAAATGTATTTATATACCATAACTATTTCAAAAAACACAACTGTGCCTTCAGGTACACTGAAAGCTTTTGGAATTTTAAAAAATATCTTATCATCAATCGCGACATCGAAAGGTTTATGTATGGCGATGCTTTTTAAATTATGGTATAATTTGATAATTCCTTTATAATCCTCTGGTTTCATTATTATCTCAATTACTCTTCCACTTCTCATAAAAAGGTATTGTGTTTGATTATTACCCAGGTAAAATAATTTGTCCTTTGAACTGTATTTCCCGACTAAACGAATAATGTCAATTCTGTTAGACTGATAGTACTCTAAATTGACCGCATCATTAGGAGCAATAGGATTTCCCACGTTTCTAAGCCTTTTGTTTTCAAAATCTATATTATTATCTTCTTCCAAGTAGGTAAGAAAGGCTTTATCCAAGGATCTTTTATTTCTTGTCAGTGTGGTTATAAAGTCACTGAACTGTGGGTGGGAAACAAAATCATTAGGATTGATCTTCTCAGTAGTTGTACCATTATCCCGGTGATCTTTAATTTGATCTTCAATCCAAGAGGTCATTAATGCATTTCCACATATATCCATCGTTTATTAATAATAAAATAATTTTTGGAAATTTAAAATTATGTGAAAAGTGATTTAGCACAATGACACACAAATGGCCACTAATTACTTGGTGGAAATTTTGAATTCTGCTATCGTTATAAATAATATTACCACCGAGATACGCAATCAATTCCCGGGGTGGATCTCCACCAAATGAGTCGAAAAAATATTTTTTATTGGATTCTTTCCAGTAGCATACCCAGTGTGTTCCAGAGTTTTTTGAAACATCTAGGTTAACAATCCCACATTCCTTATCGAGTGGCGTGTTAGGCAGCTTATCAATCATAAATACACCTCGAAAATTTTTAATGTTTAATTTTTTAACCATTATATCAATATCAAAGTTACTGAGTGGAGTTACTTCTTTTTTTTGGCATTCTTCACGCCCTTACCTTGTTTTTCCATGGCTAAATTATGTCTATTTTGTTCTTCCAATTCCTGGTCTCTCTTCTTAGCATTAATTACTGATGTAGCGATAGATGAAGCACCTCCTGCCAATGCCCCTAGAGCTCCCAATGCTGCAAAAATCAAAGGTAAAAATCCACCCTTGTGAGATGTCAAACCATTTCCAGCCTTCATTTCCTTAGACATTTTCTTAAGTTATGGAGTTGAGATTGTGATAGTCATACTTTTGCCTTCCTTCAATTTCTTATTTTTGCGTTCCAGTTGGTCTTTCGTCAGGAAAGAATCAATATTCAAACCCTCCAGCTCCTCGCTAGAAACTTGAAATGCGATGTTTTTTACTTTCATTTATTATACCTAATATTTTTAAAATTTTATTTTAATTCCCCAGCCCAGCTTACGTTTAATATGCATCGCAGATCCAGTAACACCAGCCCACAATCTCTCATTGAGATCAGCATCTGGACTTAACAATCTTTTGAATGCCTTTTTTTCTAGTTCCTTATCAGCTACGTGTCTTTCAGCTAGATCTTTATGGTGATGATAAGCTATATCATGCTCCATTGCAGCTTCATCTAATGGATTAACAGGTTTATCACCTCTCTCAAGTCTCTCTTTTAGTCTGGTACCTGGGCCTAGGAATTTATAGCCTGGTGCATGCAACTCAAAAGGTAGAGAATTTATTATATTATTGAGTAACCCCTTCCCATGATGCTCAGACTCCCAGAAAGAAGGGGGTATTGTGTTCAACATTCGTATCAGGTATGGTATACCTTTTGGATTATTCACAACAAAGTCACTAAACTTGCTGTTGAGCATATCCATTATTCCGACCTTCTCATTGTAATAGTTATCATTTCCAGTGTTCTCTTCGCCATAAATAACGAGAAGCCTATCAATGAACTTCCTAACATCATCCATCCATATATATTCTTTGGGATAGCCTGTATATGTCTTTATACCTGTTCCTGTACGAGGGGAGTTGCGGTTTTTCTTTATCATATCGTACACTGATGTAACGATAGTTTTCCATTTATCGCCCTTGCTTGATTTTGGTGTTCCCGAGTTGGGGTCATTCTTTTGAAAAAC
>NQII01011485.1:0-28215 GCA_002778355.1 Clitarchus hookeri
GGTACTTGCAGATACACAAACACAAAAGTCTGACGGAAACATTTTTTCCATGCGATGCGTGGTCGCGACATTTTGTTGGCAATGCCAGCTTCTTCAGGTGGCGAGTGATGGCACACAAATAACTACAGTTATCCATCAACAACATTTGCAGATGGTGAACCACCCACACAAGCTACCCATTTACTGCGTATGTGATTTACAAGACAAAACACAGTTCCAAGGCACGGAGTGCCATTGCACACAAATTTGGACTGCAATGCAAGAATTCATTTTTGTTGATTCTCTCCAGTTTGTAAAGCATAACAGATATAGAACTTACAGATTTTTATGTCCAGTAAAAATAACTCTGAGGAAGAATGACATGATAAAGCAAGCAATTAGACTTGCCCAAAATTTTTTTCTTAAATGAAGGCACCACTCGACAAACAATTGTATTGCCATTAGTAGACTGCATTCACTAAGTTTTGTCAGCATAAAACAAAAATTGACTCAGTTTTCCACAAAGCATAAAAGCACTGTTACATTTACTTTAGTGCTTATATAAATCTAGCTAATATTTTGATTTTCTGAATGAAATACAATACTTGTTAGAATTTTTGTCTGTTACTTGAATGTCAAAACAAAACTTTTAAGTAACTGTACANTTTCTGAATGAAATACAATACTTGTTAGAATTTTTGTCTGTTACTTGAATGCCAAAACAAAACTTTTAAGTAACTGTAGAAAAGTAATGCAACATTTAGTACATACTCAACAGCTCATGTTTAGTTGCACAAGTGAAAGGTAATGGCAGCACTTATGGATGCAGCCTTCGAGACTTAGTGATGCTTAATGCATTTCTGCTGCACACAACTACCTGACCTCTTCTAAAGTACAGTTAAACCTCACACAACAGTAACAAGAAGCTTGTGCACCCTACCAGTATGTCAGGCATCACACAAAGGAGGTCTGGGCTGGCTATTCTGCTGTAAGGGTATATCACATCAGTGAAGTAACACTTTTTATGTATTGCTTCAAACAAAATTTAAAATTTATGCTCCTTTTAGCTTGTGACTCAATATTACGTGCCCATATAGTTTACAAAAGAGTGAATTAAACTTAAATAGAAAGCCTAGATAAAATAAAAACACTTGAAATTTTTGAGGCAACAACTCCATAGCATAAATTGGTTTTAATTTCGAACTGTCGCTGACCAAATTAAATTTTGACTTTTCCTACATTTGTTAGAAACACAACTGTCAATAATTTTGATAAAATATATTATATTTATTATTGTACGTATACTGGACGCAATTTGCTGAAATAACATGGCTGTTGGCTATTATTATATCGGACTTTTACTGTACACACAGTGGATTTACTAGAATGACATACCACAAAAATATTACAATTTCTCACTTTAGCTGTAGTAATTTTTTTAGCCAGTGTTCAAGACTTCTTCATTAAGCACAGTAACAAGTAGATCTCTTAATGGCATAAATTTTTGGATTTCACCACATTTGTTTAAATTTTGAGAAAGACACAATCTTGATCTGAATACCTAGCAAAAAAGTTGGAAATAATTAATGTAAAGAAAAGAGTAAACTAAATGATCATTTTAAATTGGTAAACATTTGAATCAAAATATTGATTGATTGAGCTCCCTGTACCATACAGTTTTTATTTTCAACTTGAACTTGTGAAAAAGCAGTACAACAGCCAGAGATGTGCAAGTCACAATACACCCACGAGGACTTGCGTTTGTTGTTGACGTTGACATCCACAGAGTGTTTTCTAAACAATGACACGACAATCAGGACAGTTACAAGCCGCTACCCTTGCCCGAGAGGTCGCCAAGAACATAGCGGTTATAGGCAGTGTTCATTTGCTCTAGGAAGATGAAAGTGAGAACAGTGTGGGGTCCCAGTCGTGCATAGTACGGCGTGAAGCCCTTCCACAGGGAAAAGAAGCCCTCATTTTTTATCACCTTCTTGAGTACATCCGCAGCACCCGTAAACTCTGGTTTTCCATCCACTGTCTTCATGTTCTGGATCCTGAAACACATGTCAATCTCACTATGACACCAATAGAGTCTTGTACCAACTTCTTGAACATTTAGTAAGGAGGATATACAAAAAGGCTAAAGAAAGATGAATATCTCATGACAGAATGGTTAAGAAGCTCACCACAGCATGACAGTCACATAAAGAAATTTTAATTAGTTAAACCTCAAATTTTTCCAGAATTAAGAAAAAATTACAAAACAATTATACATATAATTCCTGCATCCTATATACAGTAAAAACCATGTCCTTGATTACTGTCATATCTCCTGCTTGGTCCCATCCTTCTAACACACAATTTGACACTCGCACTATATGTGGGATGTTAATCCACTGGAGTCTCTACGAGTGGAGTGTAGTGCAGTGCAAAGGTAACATGACATTTTCACAAATGCAGCATTATTTTAAACACTCAATGAAAGTTAATTTTCATCATACTTCTTTCTACTCTTAATGTTACATGAGTTCATGCACTTTCCATCAATAATCTGATTTAACAAACACACACTTTTACATGATGAATATACGACAAACATTGGAAAATAAAATTTTTACAATGTTAGAATAGAAACAGGTTGTCACTTTGATATATTATTTTCATTTAACAGAAAATGTGATATCACTGACTAAATGTGATTAAATGTCATGGTATGCACAAAACTATCATCACTGTGATGCATGATGCTATATCTTCCATACTGAACTCAAGACGTCTTTGAACCAATGAATAGCAAACACAGCTGAAGCTGTAACAGTTGGCGATTAAACATCAGACGTCTGGGAAATATGATCACGTTTCTCAATGTGATGTTTCAGTACCAGGCATGGTGATAAATGGCTGGCAAATGCAACAAGTGCAACTCACAACCCACCGGACCACGCGCATCTGGACTGCGCCACCGCCACAGAATGGAAGAGAGCCAACAGAGTAGCCCTTGCCATCAAAAGGGAAGCAACACTGGGAAATACAGTCCCGTGAGTCCCGGACCTCCAGACAGTTCTCCGCCAGTAACTCTTGGCACTCCTCAAACCAACTTATCCAGAGAAGTACTCTGACCTTAGTCCTCTAGCCAAGAGCCATCTAGACTTGGATATCTGCTTAAAGCACCATTCACCACCTACTTGACTTAGAGCAACGCCGGTGACCCTGATGCCTCCTGAGGGACTCTGCAACCAGACACCAGCTGGTGTACCCAGTCACCATCTAGAGACTTCTTTGTCTAGCTTTGGTCCTATCTGGACACCTGTTAATGTGAAACCACCTGCTACCTATCCTAACCTCTCACTCATTGAGTTCAAGTAAAATACTATCGCTTAACAACCAACACCTGAGTTCTTTTTACGTTGTGTTTTTTTGGGCACTTACAAATTCTAGACCTATAATATAACTTTAACTCCATTTCCATAACAGCCCCAGCACCCTCGCCTGCAGAAGAAAGGTGATAGGAATTCCAAAAAGTGTACTGCGTGTTGTCCATTTTAATTATATATTTTGATAATAAAGTCAAAAAGTGTTAACATTTTTCAATTAGATTCAACTAGAGTATTTCTGTCCTTCAGACAGAGTACTTTCTGTACCTTTGAGTACCTTCTGTATTATCCCACACCCTAGTGATCCTGGCTGGCGACACCCGACATGTTCTCCAGCTTGGTGATCCATTAGAATCAGACCTTCACTCGGCCACAAGCCAAACATAACCTCACTTGCCCTATACGTCTTAACATCCCTTAATAATCACATAACCTAACTTTTATTTAAACCTTGTATCATTTAGAGGAGTCTCAACCCACTAAGGTAATTTATTCTTGAGTGTATACAGGAATCCCCAAACCGCAGGAAGGACCCATTGGTACAGAGACATTCACACACTGTGGCCAGCCTTGGTATGTCAATCTCTGACATACTACGGGAGAGTTCCCTACCAGAATCACTCCATACCAGTGGTCTGCGAGTACTCAAAAATTGAGCTCGAGCCGAATACTTGCTTGCAACTCGAGATCAGCTCAAAATATTTTTCAGGCTCAAAAAATTTGAGCTTCTATTATCAACGTCATGTCATTCAGTAGGCGACAGATGAGACTTAATTTTACTTTTAACAAAAGAAAACAGCACGTTGTTTATTAATAAAACGTAAATATTTATAAGGTCTACATGTTCTGGTAAATAGATTCCTCAGAAATGGAGATATAAATGCTGATTAACAGCCAAACTAGACTAAAAGTAGGCTGCAAATCTGCCTAAAATGCAGCGCCCAACGAAACAGTTTGTTATAAAAATAAAGACTTTATTCATAGGAACGCTTGTTTTTCGCAAGGCACGAAATCACGAGATTTTCACTCCATTTCCTTTGGTTATTTCAAATCGCAAAATAAACTGACGCTTAGTGAAAACAGGGAATAACTGTGTATGATTCCTGTGTTAAGTAATACAAACTTAGTTGGTTCGGGCAATCAATTGCGATAGTTTGTGTTGAATCAATAGTTAGAACGTAATTTGATAGTATCAAATGAGACATTATAACTAGGCGTTTGTTTACATTATTGAAAAATGTGCTGATTTAAACTTTGATGTTAAGTTATTGATATGGCAAAATAAGTTAAAAAGGGATCATTTTACATTTTCATAACATTAACGTTGTAGTGTGAAAGTTTTACAATACAAATACAAAGAGCATACGTGTGCCTTAAACAAACAAAACCAACAGCATGAAACGTAAACAAGAACAATTGGTCTGGAGTAACTAAGCGTTCCGCAAAACTCCGTAGCATCCGTGAAGAAAACAGACAGTTACTTTTTTGCTGAAAATGTGAATAAAAACAAGTTATTTACTGTAATATTTTTTTATGTTCTTTTAATCCACAAATTATGTACACGTAGTGACATAAATAAATTTAACTAGTTTTCGTAAGTTACAGGGTCTAAGTTTTTGCAGTCAAATTGTTGGACTGATGCAACATGTGGCAACATTCCAAAATTTTTTTTAATTCTATCATTTGCAGAATAGTTTTTTTATGGTTGCATTTTTAAAATAGATTTATATTCTGTGTAGGAATTATACTGGTGATGCCTGCCATTGTTTTTAATTTATACATTAATGCCAACTGTTTTTCAAATGCATACACACGTACTGTATACGTGGACTGATAAGTAGTTTTTTATTGAACTGGCAAAATTTCAGACATTAAAATAACAAATTTACATAAAATCAAGCATTTCAATTTAATATTTTGCTGAACGAACGTTAATTGCACACATACTTTATTGTTTGTGACATTGTATTACATTTAAAAATCACAATAATTTTTTATTGAATTTTAGAAAAAGTAGCCAAAAAATATACCAAAATTACATCATCAAAACAACAGAAATTATGGAAACATTTTTACAGAAAACAGAGGTGTTTATTTCTTCACAAAGAAAACAATATTTTAAAATGTAGGCGTGTTCTGTTCAAATTATTCCTTATAACTGCAGATATGAACACACAATACCTACAAAATGCCAATATTATATTTACTATAAAACTTATTTTTTTGTATTCAATAAAATGAGTTTGATATTGAGCTCAGGAACTTATCAGTAGGCTCGCTCGAGCTTGATTCAAACTAAAAATCCCAGGCTCACAGAGCTCTACTCCACACAGAAGGGAAGACTATTGTAACGTTCGGCGCTTGTTTACAGCCGATATTACGTTGCTACTGCTAGCTCAAGGTCAGTGGCGGATTTACCAGCAGGCTGAGTAGGCTGCCTAGGGCGGCAGATTTTAGGGGCGGCAAATTTGGGGCCAAATTTTTTTTATGTCTTACAGAAATTAAAAAGATTCATATTTATATACCTAAATGTTATTAGGTGCACACAAACAATTCAACATGTAATATGTTTCACCACTTAGATAAATTTTTGTACAATTTGCGTAGTCGCGTTTGGTTGCGGCGCGGGAACGAGTGACATGACCATTCGCTAAGTGTGTCTGTGCGAATTGACTGCCCGAGCGCAGCGCAGCCACCGCGGGAGTCCAAGCGGGGTCGTGCTGTTGTAGACACACGCCGCGTAGTGGCATTGAGTTCCAGAGAGATAGATGTAGAGCGGCGGCCGGCGATACAAACGGGCAAGTCCCGTCCCGTATTTACTTTTTCTGGTTGTGTGCTGTAATTTTTCAAAGTGTTTCGTGGATTGTATGAATAATTTCATAACATAATATCACTGGTGCGTAGAAACTTTAGTAGGTAACTAATCATAATATATTACAATAAATCATCCGTAACGAATCAGTAAGACGTAATTTAACTTGATAAATAGCTGTTTCGGAAGCTATGCAAAGAAATTTCGATTTTTTTGTTATATCATACTTAAATAAATTTCTTGTAATAATGTTAGGTAATTATTCAATGTCTGAAGTCTGAACAAAGGATGTACGAGAAGTAAAACTCCTAATGTACTCTTTTTTATTTCAGTTCTTGCAATCCAAGAAATTGTATGAATGAGTGATGGGAGAAAGCGATTTAGTGGAGCTAAGTATAAAAAGAAGGCCAAAATGAAAAAGAAGAATAAGAACAGATTATCCATAAAACTATAAAAATTGACATTTTTTTAAAAGTGGAAGTGGAAGTAGTGTTGAAAGACCAGGAACGTCAACAACATGCACTGACACAATAAAATCTGGAAAAGATGAAACGGATTTGAACTCTGCGGCCCAACAACAACAATCATCTGTTGAACCATCTACTTTTGAAAAAACGGATATTTATGTTTTTGTCGTAGAGGCGGTAGAGGAATCATCAATAAATGTAACAATTGAAGATGCGTATCAGAATCAGACGTTAAGTAATGACCAAGTGCAAACAACAGTAAATCTAAACAAAGATCCAGCTTTATGGGAAATCAACGATACCTTAAGGGAGATTATCGCAAGGTACGGCTTCGATCAAAACAAGTCTTGTGACTTCTCTAAAAGTGAAAAAATATATGCTGATCAGCGTCGTTTCTTGCCAGTGAGTATCTTCCAAAGAAAAATGAAAAATAATGAAGTGAATGACCGAAATTGGCTGGTTTATTCTGAAAGTAAAAGATCTGTATATTGCGGGCCCTGTTTGGCATTCGGTCCATTGGAGAATAAGACTCAGTTTGAGAACGAAGGATTTAATGACTGGAAAAATGCAGAACACCGAGTAGCTCAGCATGAAAACTCTGCGCGTCATAAATCTAGTATCCTTAGTTTGAAAGTTAGAAGTGAGATTGATGGCCGACTCGATAATTTACTGCATGTCCAGATTGATGAAGAAATTAGTTATTGGAGAAACATTCTGAAGTGGGTTGTTGCCGTAGTGAAGCGACTGTGTTCAAGAGGCCTCGCNAAGAAATTAGTTATTGGAGAAACATTCTGAAGTGGGTTGTTGCCGTAGTGAAGCGACTGTGTTCAAGAGGCCTCGTTTTCAGAGGAAAAAATGAAAAGTTTGGTGATCCGCATAACGGAAATTATTGTATGATTTTGGACTGTTAGCTGAATTCAATCCTTTTTTTCGATGAATTTATTCATTTGATGGGCCATAAAGTCTTAAAACACATTGGAGACGAGATAAGAAGGGCGAAATATTTTTCCTTAATCTTTGATTCAACACCAGATATAGCACATGTGGACCAACATACCCATCGCCATTAGATACGTTTTGGAAACAGGTGAACCGCGTGAAAAATTTATCAAGTTTTTGCCCTCAGTGGGACATAAAGCTGAAGAAATGTTTTCTGCCATTATTTCGGAACTCAAAACACTGGGCATAAATATTGAAGACTGTCGTGGACAATCATATGATAATGCCGCGAACATGCCTGGTGTGTACAATGGCTTACAGGCTCAAATTCAAAGCCAAGCACCTTTTGCTTTTTTCGTTCCTTGCTCTGCCCACTCTTTAAATTTAGTGGCAACTACGACTGCTGAATCTTGCACAGAAGCTTGTCGCTTCTTCATGTTGCTTCAAGAAATCTACGTTTTTTTTGTAAGTTCGATACAGCGCTGGCAAAAATTAATGACTGAAATCAGGAATGGGAAAACGCTAAAGAGAGTAAATCTGACACGTTGGTCAGCTAGAGAGGACGCATGTAGAAGTTTGAGAGATTGTGGGCACGAAGTCCTTAAAACTTTGGAATCAATCAAAGATGATTGTACTGAAAAGCCTGTAACGCGAAACGAAGCGACTGGAATATTTTTGAATTTAGAAAAAACTGGAAACGACGGTAATGGTTGTTGTGTGGAATGTTTTTTTTGGAAAGAATAAACAAAGTGAATGTTCAAATTCAGGCTTCTACCGTAGATTTGATCACTGTTGCAGATCTTTACGAATCTCTTTGCAAGTTTTTAGTAGCTAAACGAGAAAATTGTAAGTATTTCGAACAAAAGGCGATGGAATTAAGCGAGTTGAAGCAGTATACAAAAGACATGGGGGAAAAGACAACCGAAAAGGAAAAAAAATTATGATGAAACACCCGATGAAGAAATGAGAATGACTGCGAGTGATACTTTCAGGGTTAACACATTTCTCGTCCTCATTGATGGACTCGTATCCGAATTAGAAAAACTGCAAGAGGCCTACAACAGGTTCACTGAAAAGTTTTCATTTCTGACCAAAATCAGTGAATTGTCATCATCAACCATTACGGAAAAAGCCCTTTTCTTGGAAGAAATGTATCCTAATGATTTAGAGACTGACTTAGTTCAAGAATGCATACATTTTCAATGCCACCTTTCTTCTGAAAGAATTTAGGTAAAACCAGATTGTGGATCATTGAAAAGTCTATCTTCGTTCCTGCGAAAACAAAATTTGCAAAACGTTTATCCAAACTTGGATATAGCAGTTCGCATGGCTCTATGTACACCAGCGACAAATTGTTCGGGTGAGAGAAGCTTTTCTTGCTTAAAACGGGTGAAAAATTATCTAAGATCTACCTTAAGCCAAGAAAAGCTAAACGCCTTAGCTCTTTTGTGCATAGAGTCAGAACTAATGAACAAGATTTCATACGACGATATAATTGATGATTTTGCCAATAGAAAATCGCGCAAAAAGGTATTGTAAAACTTTCATAACTTAATTAATTGAATTTCATCGACATCATCAGCCGGATTGTTACCAGATAATTGAATATATTGTTTTTAAACTGTAAGTAAGCGCAATAAAAATTATTTAATTACGTTTACCGAATGTACATTATTGTGTAAGTAGTATTGAGGCATACCTTACCCCGCCTTATTAGTAGTACATGATTGAGCTTTTATTAGCTCAGAAATATACCCAAAAACTATTCTTGTGCAATCTTAACTAAATCGTTGGGTCATAAAAATAATCTAGAAACTGACACATTGATCCCCTAGTTCACAATCATACTAATTACGGGAAAAAGGTGATGTAAATAGGACGATAGTGTACAAATCATAAAGTTACAATTTCANTGTGCAATCTTAACTAAATCGTTGGGTTGTAAAAATAATCTAGAAACTGACACATTGATCCCCTAGTTCACAATCATACTAATTACGGGAAAAAGGTGATGTAAATAGGACGATAGTGTACAAATCATAAAGTTACAATTTCACTCACAAAAAAATTGTAATTAATATTATTGTGAACTAGGGTATCCCATTGTAGGGGCGGCAAAATTTGAATAGCCTACTGGCGGCAAATGTGTAAATCCGCCACTGCTCAAGGTAGAACACGAGATTCAGTAAGATGGAGGCCGATTAATTAAGAAAGAAGTTCCACAGTATTTTGTTCTATACTTTATTTATCATTTGAGTGACACAGTTCATATAAGAAGTTCTAGATATGCAGAGTACGAACCTTCACAATTAAATATACAAGTACAGACCAGCGCCACAGTCGTTTACAGATTATTAATGTCTCACAACTGTCCCGAAGGAATTTAAATGCTGCTACCTCCCACACCGGCGGAGAATTAAAATAACAAAGTTTAGTTGTCGATGTGGGGGTTATCGTCCCGGCCGACGCGACTTAAACAAGCATTCTTGACGGAACTGAAGGGCGACTGCCCTCGTCGCCGACTGACTTGAAGTGCCTTCTTCCAAATCCTGACTTGAAGCACTGCTACTGAAGTGAGACTGCTCGAAGGGCGACAGACAGACGCATCTTTTGTGTTCTGCCTCACACCCCCCTCTCCTGAGATAAGGGCACGGCATCCGGCATCTGCCAGCAGCGTCATCCAAAACTGCGGTGTGTGCCGCTCTCAACACGTTATCGTAACTACGACTGCGCCGTCAACATAAACGAACTTCTCGTACAAAATTTATACGACACAGCCTGAAAATATCTAAATAATGCTGACGACACTTAACAAAACTCCTAAGTTCGAAACGAAACTGTAACCGTCCGCCAGATAACCGTAAAACGGCACACGACTGCCGGATAAACAAACGGGAAACGAGCCACCGCAGCTTTAATTTCAAACCTGATAAAAATATTATGAAACTTTCCAAAGCTTAAGAAAAACTAAAGAAATTTAAACACGTGTCCCGAAACTTAAGAATATTGCGTCATTACACTATCTAACCCGACTGCTGCATTGCAGCGTGCCCAGCTTTCATCAGTTCAAAGCTGCGGAAACTTGTCTGGGTCAATTACACCCCCTTCGCTTTCACTTTAACTTCAAACCAGGAACCATACTCCTCCAGGTGAATTTTGCTTCTCTATTTCTGAATCACCTTAATTTATTCCTTATCCTTCCCAACAAGGAGAATGCTGTGAAGCCCATAAGGCTGTGGCAGTGCTCCAGCGGTGACATGCAGACCAGATTGGACACTGATACTGTCAGTAGCATGAGCTGTGGCGACCAGTCCCAGCATGCCTGACACCACACTGTAGTACAACCAATGGTTGTGCTGCAAGGATTCTTTGGCCCAGTAATAAAAACCCTAGACACCAGANTTCTTTGGCCCAGTAATAAAAACCCTAGACACCAGACATATTTGGGCAGGATCTAACCCATCAGTCAAAAGATGTACTACCTTAAGTTGTAACCTGTGGGATTAGGTACTCCCTTTTAACCAATGACCAACGGAGACGATAGGTGATCCCACATCCAGTCAACAAACCCAGAGTAAGTGACCCAGGTCGCCTAAAACACAAATTGACGGAGGTAAGAACCTTAGTTAAGACATTTCCCAAGGAGTGGGTCAACTGTGCTGCCCAGTACACCAGACCTTAAATCATCGCCCAAACCCACTCCAAAGTACCTGTGACGTCACCCCCAGTCGCATTTATACCTGACCAAGGTAAACTGAGAACTCTATACACAAACACATCAAACATAGTATAGGGTAATTGCCCACCCAGACCTTACAACTACTGGCCATACTGCACTGCTGAATATTTCCACCAGCCCCAAGTGATCCCGCAACAGATTTACAAAAGAAGGCTTGTTCCCGTGAGCTCTGAGGTGATAAGTTTCCACAGAGGAGGTCGTGTGACAACTATAACATTGCTAACTTGAACTACAACTTCATAAACATGCAAACTTGCTGGTATGAAGCATACTTGCAGATAATCACCAAGCCACTGGTAATGTTATTACTTACCTTAGCTGAAGGGATCTGGTCGTGGCACAGTCTGTGGAAATGAGATTGTACACACTGCTGTTAAGTAAACAAGTCACAAATGTGCTAAGTCTGGCTCACTTATCCACCCAGTGCATTTATGTCTCTCATCCTTTGTTAATGGGGAGAGACAGAAATCACTGTCGATGTTATGAGTTTTGTGTTATAAAATGTATTCAGTATTCATTACTGAAATAACAATGAAGTTTCTCTATTTGTTTACCATGTGAAATAAATGGACATTAATTGTTGATTACCTTCTGAGAATGACAACAAAAACGATAGTAATACAAGAAGATAAATGATAATTGCCTCATATGTTACAATATTAAACAATTTACTATGTTCTAACAGCAAAATTTTTAAAAATTAATTTCAAACATAAGTAATAGCAGTAAGTATATAAATCAAAGATGGTGTCCAACTCTCCCCGTTAAAGCAGTATGCTGTGTTGCCTATTTTAAAAAAGAAACCTCACTTTCCCCACTTGCCAACTTAGCAGCTGATGGCATTCCCATAGACAGAGACAATAAGTTGCAATCTCCAGAGCCAATAAGCCAGTAGTAGCCCAGCACAGATATTGCAGCAACACAGGATGTCTTACCGCTGCTATCAGTCAGTTTTTACTAGACCTACTGTTGAAATCATAATGTTGTTGCAAAATCAAGAAACAGCACTATACAAATATGGTGCATCATGCCTCACCCTTCTCAATCAGCAGTCTACACAAAAGGGAGATGGGAGCAGTTTTAATGAGAAGTATTTTTTTAACATGGTGATCTATTTTACTGCAAAACAGCAAGTGTGTGTATGCATGCACAAATGCACATACACATGTGCATACACATGTGTGCATGCACACACATATACACACAAAAGCCTGATACATGCCTGCATCTATTACCTACAGCACAGTAAGAATGCACAAGACACTATCAGCAGCAGGCCCAGTGCCAGCTGGCTTACACCCCTGGCACAGCCAAAGGTAGAGAGGGATAGCCAGTCTTCTTTTGCTCAACCAAAATACTGAACAGCAACCAGACCACTCTGAAAATATCAGACTCCCCCCTCCACCTCCTCACAAGTCTGGTTAGCTCTGTACAAAAAGAAAAAGTACGAAAGTGGCATACACAGTGCACTGCAGTCTTCCTTTATATACTCTGACCCCGAGCCCTAGGAGTAAGCTGCTTTCCAACGATACCTAGTTATCACTTTGGCTNTCCTTTATATACTCTGACCCCGAGCCCTAGGAGTAAGCTGCTTTCCAACGATACCTAGTTATCACTTTGGCTCTACCCTCATTAAACCAGTTTAACTTACTGGTCTGCATATGTCTGGGCTGTATCACCTTTACTGAAGTGTGTTATCTCACTGCTAACAGATGTTCCCCACTCTTGTTTTATCCTGTTACCCCAGACGTTCCTAGCACCTCCAATGAAACCTCGTTCATCTCACTATACTTCCAGCCTATCCAGCTACTATTGCCCCTATCCACCATAGCCTCTCAGCATCATGTCACAACATGTTAAAAGCCAACATGTTTATTACAGCTCGCTAAATAGAAGCATGTCCTAAAGTCCATTTCACTGGCTGTAAAAGTGCTTATTAGCTTGACATAGAAGTATCCAACATCAATGCTATGCAGTTGGCTAAGTCACTTTGAAGTGCACATGAAAAGAGAAAAGCCTTCATTTTCATCACCCTTACTGGGCCACAAGCAAGACCTGGCACATGAAGACCTGGCTACCCACTCTTAAAAACAATATACAATTGGAGAAGGGAGGAAGGAGTTTGTAATCAACTTAAACATCACCTTGTCTTGAGTAAATCTGTGTATCAAGTCACCTGGAATGACAGAGAGGAAAATACGTTTGACCAACTTGAAAAGCAGGAGTCAAGAAGTTGACTCCTTCACAACCAGCACAAAGCAGAATGCATGTACAAGATGTGTTGTGCGAAGAAACGCAAAGCACAGAAGAGGCAGACATACCAGCACACATGCTGAAGAGGTGTTGAATGACCTGGCAGCCTCAATGCCTGATAGCACTTGGAGATAGTATCTTGACACATCACATGCATCCCTCCAACAAGGAATTCTACAGCCAAGGCAGACTATAAACAACATCCAAGAGTGAAAGCAACGACCCTGCTTATTCCCATGGTAATAGCCTACTGCCAATATGCCCAAAACAAGCCACTACCCATCCATGAAATTTCTACCCAGAGAAGAGGGAAAAGATGCCTCCAATGCTGTCCACAGCAGATGATTATGAAACACTGGTTATTGGTCATTTTGAACCATCCCTGTCACTCCTGACCTTGCAAGAGGATATAGAAGAAGCCACCAAGCAACACAGCAACAACATGCTCTCTCTCCAAGCAATCCTCTGCTCAAGTGCACAAGACATCTTGCTCATGTGCAGGAAAGGCTCATCCTCCTTTTTTTAACCATAGTATCTTCAAAAACTATTGCAACCAGTTAAAATATGAGCATTATATGGTTTACAGGTAACAGTTAGCTAATACAGAAAATGTTCCACTTATCATGTGAAGACACAGTAAGAAACAGAACCCCTAATTATTTGCTTACACTCTTGGTAAGAGAAGACCCCTGTCGACCACAAACCTCACTACACCCCGTCCAACCCAACCACTATTGCCAGCCAATGTCACTATTCCTACCTCCTAGAGAGAAGAAATAATCCAATCTGTGGTTGGCACAGGTACACACATAACAGGCTTAGGTATCCCAGCAATCTCTGATTGGAAGTGTACGAATGTAACGGACAACCACTGATGGTATAGCCAACATTGCCAACACAGCAAGACCAGATAACCCATAAATGATGTTTTCCACTGGTGTTTACTTTGCCAGACATTGCAGGGATTAGTTCCCCCCGACAATCCTACTGCCATGCCATACCAGGGTCGTTCCATGTCAAATAATCCGGCTAAAACATTATTTGTAACCTACCCATCTCAGAATTTGAAACTTGGTGTACTCTATCAATCATCAATGGACCCATATCAATTCTTTTAAAACTTTATCAAATTTTTGTAGCGTAACAGGCCCTTAATGGTGTATCTGATTACAGCAAACTGTGCATTAGCAGTAATGTCTGACACCAGTGCCAGTGTGTTGAACTATCAATCAATCAATCCATCTACGTATCTACACACATACACACATGTGCGCACAAAAGCAAACATGTGAAAACTATGTTTTAAAATCAGGCAACAGGCATCATATCCTACTTGGGAAAGTTAACAAAATAATCTAACTCATTCAAGTTAAAATTAGAGTAAGAAAAAGTTTACTGATTAAAGTTAGAAGTTAAAATCCATGCAAATTAAATAATTAAAGTTTAAGTTAAAATAAAATTAACTGATTAAAGTTAAAAGTTAAAGTACAACAAAAATTTTACCGTTAAAATAAAGTTTCAAAAAATTTTTTTGTCAATGTTTATTCAAAATCTAAATATATATATATATATATATATATATATATATAATTTACAGTCTCAGAAAAAAAAAATACCACAACTTGGTTGCTGGATGACGAATCAGATAGGTCTACTTTTCAAAATGATGAATTAACAATCTTCTACAAAACCATTTAAAATAAAACTTTGAAAATAAACTCTTATAGCACAACTTAGCACGAAACCAGACCAATGCAGTGACTACAAAAACAATTGAAATGTGCATGTCACACAAGGACCATCAACTGTGCAACTGTGATTTTTGCTAAGTGAGAGATTGTAACGATAGGTCGTGACGGTGGCATCTCGCCTACCTCACAATCATGTTGTGTGTGACTAACGATGATCTTTGATACAGTACATGTTAGTGTATTGATGTGTATATTGTGGTGTGCAACTCGGCCGTCAAATACGTTTCGTAGTTTTAAGAAGTTTGTCAAGATACTAATGGCATTTACATATATTTAGTTGTCTCTTCGGCCTCCAGGCAATTGTAAAGTTAACTAACATTAGTTTTTTTCGTTAACTAAATATTTTAATGATTAAAAGTTTAAGAACTGATTAGTTTTAAAATTAACTAACAAGTTAAAAATTACACACTTTTTAAACAATTAATTTTAAAGGATAATTTTTGTAATTGTTAATTCCAAGTATGCATCATATGTAAACCATTTAAATAAAATGTAAGAAGCAACAGTGCTACAAAATATCATTTATTTGTCTCAATATGAATGAAGGTAATTAATAGTGTCCAACACGCACCTCGTTTTGGCAATGTCGACAGGCATGGACGCTGCAGTCGTCACAAGCCCAGAGATCATGCTGCTCACAAAATGGCAGAATATGTTGTCCTTGAAGTAACCTGAAACATTTTGATGCAAAAGTGAATCACTTCATACTGCTGCATGTATTTTACAACACACACAACTGTTCAAATAAGACATAAAACTACTTTTTGGCTCAAAATAATTGTTTCTCTAAGAGTTTTCTCTTCAGTTTTAATGTCACATATGGTCAAGATTAATAAAAAACAACATATCTGAATGATGAAACTGAACAGTCAAACATAATTAATGCAAAAATTCCATGTCAGGCAGCATTATGCTTAGATAACTCTCGGTAATTAATACTAGGGTGCTTATTCTAAGTTTCATTATTAACTACCTACATCACTGTAAAGTGAATGTGTCGCAATCAATGAAAGTAGTAATCTGTATGACAATTTCATTCTGTAATTTGTAGTTAAGAATGAAGGCTCACTCGGGCATCTTCGGCCCAACAACTTTCCCCATCCCAATGAGTTGAGCATTGTTTTCTGTGCTCACATTCATCAACTTACACACAGAATGCAACAACAATTACTCTTTTTTGAAACTGCACAAATATGTTGAGCAGTGGCATTTATAGCCATTAAGATAATACACTTCATATTTTACAGCTCTTTAAAAATAGTACAGGATTAAAAATTTGTGTTTTGTAGCCTACAAATGATAGATACGATAGTTACAATATCTATCATTTTATGTTGAACTGTGAATACTTCTATCAGTAGTATAATTGTGTAGGTTTGGGGACAATAGGTCCCGGGTGTGGACCAATGGACTAGCCGCCATTTTGGATATGCTATCTTGGATGACCTTGAACCTGACCTTTTGAGTCCGCCATCTTGTCCACTATCTTGTTTCCACTTGTCTTTTNATCTTGGATGACCTTGAACCTGACCTTTTGAGTCCGCCATCTTGTCCACTATCTTGTTTCCACTTGTCTTTTTTTCATCAGTTGTTGCTAGGGGGCATGCCAGGCCTCCATATTATTTCGTCTTCCACCATCATGGTCACATCGTCTGCTAGGTAGTGCTAGTATCGGTCGCCATCTTGGTTCCCCCACTGTCTGCTATGCAGAACTAGTGTCGCTTGATGTCGTCATCGGCTGCTAGGAGCGCTGATGTTGGCTGGACGCTAAGGGCGATGTTCCATGTGCTGTATGCAGACACTCGCCTCTATCGACATATGGCTTAATACAGTACAAAAAGCTGTGGAGGTAAGGGGTGGCGAACTGCCGGATCTTGAATTGGTAGACATACGCCATAGTCGACTGAGCCACCAGGACATGGGTGCCAGTCCAGGTCAAAATTATGTATATATAAAAATAACCATTGGGATATGTCTATTCGAGAGGTAATGAAAAATATAAAGTGCGAGATATCAGTTTATAAGCACAGTTACACATACATCACGCACCATCCATGAGAGTGGTAGAGTCAATTATGTCTTAAGCTCTCTTATAAGCATTGTTAGCAATAATTTCCGAAATGTGTAAGACATAGCCACCAAATTCATAACATAGGCACCACCCCTGATGAGAAACAGAGTGGTAGGGTCAAGTATAATTTAAGCCCTTTTATAAACATATTGAGAGCTATTTCCCATCTGCCAAAGTTCAGCCACGAAATTCATATAATAGTCATAGCTCATGACAACTAACAGGGCAGCATGGGAAATTATACCTTAACCCATCTTATAAGCATAGTTAACCATCAATTGCCAACTGCTTAAGCTATAATTGCCAAATTCATGTCATAAGCATCGCTTCTGACATCAAACAGGGCAGCGGGGTCAATTATGCCTTAACTAATTTTATTAAGCTTTCATATAAGCTATTTTACACCCATCCAAGTTATAGTCAAAAAATTAACATCACAAGTATTACTCCTGACATCAATCAAGGTGCTGTGGACTATTAAGCCATAAGCCTTTCATGAAAGGTTTTTTAAAGTTAACTATATCACATTATGTGTCTACAGCCATTTTTATTTTGAAGAAACACACAAATAATGTGTTAAGTGCCCATATAATTATAAATAAAGTAATGAATTTTAAAAAAAAATTTTAACGCATACAGTCCAGTATTTTTTTTAAAAAAGAAATTCAAATATGAAGGCAGAAATGTAAATACTTGCCTCCCTATGTCAGTTTCCACATTGTATTAAAGAGGAATACCAAAAATGTAATGACGAGTTTTTCAAACATAACTATATCACATAATGTATCTTAGGTCACAAATATTTTCAAAAGTGGTTCGAATATGATGTTATGTACAAATATATTTATAAATAAAATATTTTATCTATTTAATTATAAAGTTTTTAATAGGATATTGTGTTGCATGTCTACTGGCACATATTTATAAGGTGAATTCAACTATATCGGAACCAACAACTGCATGTCCATACGTCCTGATGCCATATTGGATTTAATAGGAATACCTATGGCTGAAGGATTCAAAAGTATATATGGAAGCAGCTTACACATGGACTCATAGCACAAAAACTGTTTGTTGCAATTGTATACTCTAAGATGGTTTTCTGACACAATATTGTTGTACAGAAACAAGATGGTGGAGAGATACATAATGGTCGCCAATCCATTGGTCCTCACCCGAGCGCCATATCCTAGATAATGGACAATCATAATATAACCACTAGTCCTCGCACAGGACACTAGATGGTTTTCAGACACAAGATGGATGATGAAAAAAAAAGTGTGTGTAAAAACCAGTGGTGGCAGAGAAGGAGCGGACAGAGGGACACTGTCTCTACCCTAGAATTGAGGGAAGGGACAGTAAAAGTATTTGTCCCCACCCTAATTTTCATAACTACATTCAATAATAAAATACTATAGTTTATTATCTCTAAAACCATAGAAATCGAAACTATTGAAATGAATAAGAAATGCATGACTGAACTTTATTATCAACTGAAAGCTAAACAGTTAACCTTAGGGTACATGGATTCCTAGAACTCTGAAACACCAGTGAATGAGCCAGACACATTTCTCAAATGAACACAATGGAAGGGGGAGACAAAATTTTAAGTGTGATTCTTTGTGAATGATTCTAAAATTTCAAGCAATTCTTCTTCTCCGACCGCTCGGCAAAGCGAATTTGTGGTTTAGAAGCAGCCTTCTGTTTACCATTACCGATGGTTTTATTCTTGTGAGCGTTTTTGGCATGGAGAAGTGGCTTGTTCGTTGTGCTGCTAAAAAGCCTCGTTTGGAGGCAGGTACGTTGCTATAGCTATGCATTAATTTGTTTTATTCAGTTGAAGCAGTTTTTAAGTCTTGGTTAGACCTGTTCTAGAGCGCACGGATGCTTAATAAAACACACGCATACAGCAAGTGGAATAAACTGATGAATCGGATTACATTTATTAACTAGTACATAACACAAAAGAAAAAATTTGCATTTTTAAAAGCAAAACAATTTTATACGGTCACACATATTACAGAGACAGTGTACACAAAAATTCAAATTCAAGTACAGTGATCTCGTAAGCCTATCTTTCCTTCGGAAAGTACGCTAAAAACTGGAAAGTTGGTGAGAGAATGTGTCAGTTCTGTTCCTCAAACAGTACTACCATTGGACATCCATTAATTAGTACTTCGGGGTGAGCATTTGTGAGATCCCTACGTGACACCCCACCCAATATTTAACTGGATTTTGGAAAGAATGTTTTGTACATAAAATCAAAAGATGCAAAATATTTGTTGATAGTACATTTTATATATAAATTTAATTTTGTGTGGTTTAAGCCTGTAGATTGATGGAGAAATGGATTCTATAATCAAATTTACATGATTCCTGGGCAATCAATATCGGACATAATTATGTTCCAACACTTCAGGCAGTTTTGTGTAGTTTTTGCCCCAAACAAGATTCCATAAAAAAAAAAAAAAAAANTCATATTCATTCAACTTGTCAGAAAAAGCAAGAGGGAAGGGTACAGAATCGTACTGACCTGCAGTGGGCAGGGATGGAGATAGACTAACTAATGACACTACTTTCCTCTACATAAGTGCAAATCATTTTTAATTAAATTCTTAAAAGCTTAGATGGTAGGTAGGCCTTTACGTTTCCTCGACAGCAATATCATTAAGAGATTGAATCAGAAACATAAGCAACAGTAGTAAGACAATTACAAATACACACATGTCTTACCCAGGACTTGTTCCTAGAATACCTCGTATCACAAGCTAGTGTGCAATCAACTGCATTATGGAGGTAGGATTCGGAGCATCAACTTTGGATGAAATCAGTCTAATGATTTGTTAGGTAGGGTTTACTAACCTGAAATCATTACATGGCCATCAATTTGAAAATAAGTATTCGAGTCACTTAAACCATGTAAATTTACATGGCCTACTGTAGCGCTACATGTGTGAAGAAGTTGGTGAAAAACCATTGACTAGTTCCAGAGATATGGCATAAAAACTTTATTTTCCCATTTGGTGCTATTATAGAAAATTGCCAAAAAAGAAGCTCTGTATATTATGCTTCGAAAAGATGATATCATACAAAGCTTAATTGAATTTGGTTAAATTGTAAAATAGATACGACAAAATAATTTAAATTATTTTTATGGCCGCCATTTTTAAAATAAATGTCTTACCTATGTTAGTTTAAATGGCCTTCTGTAGCACTACTGGCGAGCAGAATTTGGTGGAAATTAATCGATTGGTTCCAGAAATATGGCGAAATAATCCAGTTTCTCTCCTGTGATACTTCTAATAAATATTGTTAGCATACAAAATTTGGTCAAATTTTGTTGAATTGTTTAATAAATGTAACATACTGATCAAAATTATTTATATTAACACCATTTAAATAAGGGCCCACCTCACCTAATCATCTAAGTTTACATGTCTACCATAGCACAACTGGTGTGTATAATTTGGTGGGAATCGGTTGATTAGTCCCAGAGATATGGCATAAAATTTCCATTCTGTTATGTAACTATCTTCACAAATGGCGGACAAAAAGTTTATGTATCAGCACATTTGAAGATTGTCATAGATACTGCCAGAATATAAAGTTTTGTTGAAATTGTTGGGAGCATGTGGCAAATTAAGCAAAATATTTACATGGCTGTTATTTTGAAAATATGTGATTAACCCCTTTAACCAAATAAATTTAGAGGGACTACAAAAGTGTTCACTGTCACATAAATTTTGGTGGAAACTATATAACGGTTTCCCAAAAGCTTAGTTCTACAAGTGATGCTATCTTCTAAAATGGCAGGGAAAATAATTTATGTATAAACTCATTTGTTACTTGCATAGATACTAACAGTATATGGTTTCGTAAATATTGCATACTAAGCTAAAATGTTCATTTAACCACCATTTTGAAAATACGCGTTTGGCCCACTTAAAATATAATAATTGTTTTGGCCTGTAGTAGTACTACTGCTCTGCGAAATGTGGTACAAATCAATAGATTGTTTCCCAGGATATGACACGAAAATGTAATTTTTTCATGTGACACCATGTTACAAAATGGTACACTAAAGAAACTTTGTTGTGTAGACAAATTTTAGGTACTGCCAGCATACAAAGTTATGTGGAAATTGATTACATGGTTTCAAAGATATAGCATACTAATCTAAAATGTCTGTATGGCCAGCATTCTGAAAATAAGTGTCTGAACTGCTTAAAATTTATATCATTATCATTGCCATTGTACTACTTGTTAACCAAATTTGATTGAAATTTGTTATTTTTTCCCCAGAGATATGACAAAAACTTTATTTCTTCATGTAATGCTATATTACAAAATGGCAAAAGCATTTTGCACTAAAATATTTATATAACCGCCATTTTGAAAATAAGTACCTCACAGACTTAAAACCTACCAATGTACATAGCCTACCGTGGTACTACTAGTTTGCCAAATTTGGTAGGAATCAGTTAATTAAATCCTGAGGTAGAACATAAAAAAAACTTTATTTATTCATGTGGTACTCACTCACAAAATGGCAGACAAAAGTGGCTGTGTGTTGGCATATATAATGCTTGTAAGAAATACTTTCAGCACACAAAGTTTGGGCGAAATTAACCAAACTGTATGGTAGATAAAGCAAATAAACATTATATATTAGTATGGCTGCAATTTTGAAAGAAAGTGCTTTATCCCTTGTGCACATGCTTACATTGCCTACCATAGTATTACATAAGTGCCAAATTTGGAGAGAATCGGTTGATTAGTTTTCAAGATACAATGTACAATATTTATCTTCCAAAATGGTTGGCCAACAATATCCATCTCTAAATTCAATGCTTACATTATGAACTGGCAACATACACAAAATTTGATTTAAATGGTTCAAGATATATAGCCCTAAATTTTTTATGACCGCCATTTTGAAAATAAGCACCTGGCATGGTCTTAAAACTATAAAGTTGGATGTCTTTACTATATGTACTGAGCTTGGTGAAATTTGGTTCATGGATTCCAATGTTTTTAGGGAAACACACATACAAACATACATACGCCCAGACAGGAAAGTGATCTCGTAAGCCTATCTTTCCTTCAGAAAGTAGGGTAAACACCACAGCCCAAATTTCTGATTTTCATAAAAAAATCTTTTAGCTTTGCCTTTCCTTTCACAGATTTCTGTTTGTCACCAACACACCTATCCCCCTCCACACCTTGCCAGGCAATCTGACATTGGCTTCCCAAAAGAGGGAGTGTGGCTGCAGGTATTGAAAATATTTTCAGTAATATATCTTGTTTATTTTTCCTTGTCCCATTACCCAAAGTTCCATTACACTCGGAGCTGAACTGACCTACTTTCGTTTGACTTAATCTTTTACGTTAGGAACAAGATCTGGGAGAGCAAGCCCACATGCATTGTTTTTCCACACACATTTTTTTATGTCATTCAAAAGACCACTTTATAGAGGTTCCACTATATACCCTGAATTTCTCTGCAAACTCAAAACTTCTCATCCTTGATGTAGCTCCAGGCAGTCAGCACTTGATAGATAAGTCAAACATAACTTCTAGTAGCTGTATACAGACAAGATGCCACCGTCCCTATACCTGTGCCAAGTAGGAACTCCTTAGCCTGAGAGTACGAGGCCAGCTGAGCTGCATTGACAACCATGGCACGTCCCATCGTAGGCACTGCCCCCCGCCACAGCGTCAGCACGCCTTCCTCACGAGTGATGCGGAATAACGCTTCTGCCACGTTCTTGTAGTTGCGGCGCTCTGCTAGGGGTAGGCGGCCATCTGCTGTCATCCTGATGAGCGCCACCTCCGCAGGTGTGCCCACGAAGGCACCAGTTACTCCCGCTGCCATCCCCAGGACAGCCTTCAACAGAAAGCCAGGAGGCTTGCCATCCTTCCTGCAACAGTCCCACTACATATCACATTTGTCCTGTACACATCGCTGTAAACAAGAGACAGAAAATATACAANGCACATCACTGTAAACAAGAGACAGAAAATATACAACTCAAGTACTACAAAATGCACTTTGAGAATATAAGTTTTATACTCACAAAAACCAATTATAATTTTAATAATTCTTTTTAAACTGTAAACTGTTTCAGTTGTTGCCATTTTAAAATTTTATGAACAGATGCTGTTGACTAACAAACTTAACCAAAACTTGCAAGATAAAAAATATTAATTTGATAAATAAATAAAAATTTTGCAAAAGTAAACTTAATGCAAACTAGCCTATTCAGCCTCCAGCAGTTACTGCATCAAGCTATCATGTAATAAAAACTTTGATTAGCCAAACATTTTCACGAATACCCACCTAGTTGTTCACAACATGAAACACTACTGATGCTTATCACTACTGTCAAGTACTAACAACCATACCATAAGGAGTTTCATTTATTGCAATTTGCAAATGTTATCGAATCCCAAAATGTGCAACTCCGCTTCCTAGTGTTTGAGATCAAGTTTTGTGGCAGTTGCTGTAACATCACAGTGGCTTCATTTATGAGAAAATGTAAAACAAATCTCTTTCACCACTTTTGCTACATTAAAGATGCCCAAAAACTTAGCACAAGGGCCTCTGTGCAAGTGTCCAAATTCTGAGATGTCACCAATGTTTGGTCTTGTTTATTCAAATACCCAGTGTTAATACTAATTGTCTATCACAACAGTCCATTACAACACATACCAGCATTAAGGAACAGCAACAGATATTATGTAGCATTACAAAATCTTTTTGAAACAGCACGCCGTCAGAAAAAAGTTGTTTGTGTTATCTTTCTTTGCAAGCTGACGAAAGGTTTTTTACTTGCACTGTGTCAACACAACAACAGTTTGAGTCAAATGTGCCATTTTCTGTGCATTACGTGTGAATGTTCAGGCCAATTTCTGGTGGGAAGCAAGTACTTCCAGGTTTTTCTTGGTGGTGATGGTAGTAGGTTTTTGTTTATTCGAGGTCTGCAACTGTTGGGACTTTGTACCAACTACAAACTGGCTCTATAAATGTGAATACATGCAAATTTGCACCACAATGCATATAACTAGTGGAAAAGAGGCGAAGAAAGCAGGTAAGGCTCAGAAAAACATCTCCAAGGGAGACAAGAAGAAGCGCAGCAGGAAGGAAAACTATGCCCTCTACATCTACAAAGTGTTGAAGCAGGTCCACCAAGACACTGGCATATCATCCAGGCCATGAGTTTCATGAACAGCTTCGTCAACGACATCTTTGAGTGCATAGCAGCAGAAGCAAGTTTCTCGCTCACTACGAGCGGTCCACCATCACACAGTAGTGAGACTTCTGCTGCCCGGGGAACTGGCCAAGCACGCAGTCAGCGAGGGCACCAAGGCAGTCACCAAGTACACCAGCTCCAAGTGAGATGCCTCTGGCCAGTGCAAACCACAAAGTGCGAGCAATAACTAGCGAGGTGGGCACACCTGTTTACCTGCTTCTTACGTAGCTGGTATAACCTTATGAAGCAGGAAAATTAGTGCACCCTCCACGATTGCTATGACTCATGCTCCAGGAAGCAGAGTGGATTCACTTTTCTTAAGCCATTTGTGGATGTATTCAAAATTTTTCTTGCCTTTCAACATTTCATGTGGTGTTATTCTCTTGTGTTTTACAACTTTTACCTTACATCTGCCATGATCTTCAAAGCCTTCCCCACTATCTGGATTCAAAATACATTGGAACCCACCTATAACATTACCATTTATAATGTTTTCCTATGTACAATGAAGGATTTTGCTGGTACCAAGTTTCTCCATAAACACAATGTTAAATATTCCCTGAAATAATGTTTTCACTTTCCCTTGAATAGTGTAAACTGCTACCTATAAAAAATTTAATTTCTTGTTACCAAAACTTTTAAATAACTTGTGCTCGTACACTGAAAATTACAGTGTACTAATTTCCTCTGGGAACGTATGTCAGTGGTCATATGGTAATTATCTAGTGTCACGGCTTTTCTGAAGGAAACGTCCTAGGCCAATGAAAGTAGCATTAATAGGTTCTGCACAGCTTACCTTTTTAATATTGCAGAGGGCTTGAAAATTTGTCAAAAGTACGAGCATTTCAGCCCCTATGTTTACGTCAGTCGCCATGTTTAATGGCTGCGCATCGCTGTTTCCCACGCTACCTACCGGCCGCGGATATTCAGGAGGGCATGATGTTAAAATAAGTTGAACGTATTAAATAAAATAGTTAAAAGTACGAGCGGTCCGGCTCTTTTTTTACGTTGGACGCCTTAATATTTGGTGAAGTAATGCATTAGTGATGTGAACAAATATGCATCGTGCAGTCACCTTGTTGGCTGTTTACTGCATACGTCTTCGTCACGGAATTTTACGTTGACAAGCCATTAGTATCAGTTCAGAAGTCAGATAGTGTGGATGTGTTTTTTTGCGATCATGAGTTGTGACGTCCGAAGGCTTGTGATTTAAGATTGGAAGTTTGCAAGAACGAATTCTTCTGCGCGTAATATTTGTCTATGTGGCGAGTGTTACTTTATGTTTTATTAAATCATGGTGTTTTGTCGATTGAGGTAAGATGCACGGCAGTTGAATGGGTCGCCTACCTAGGTGAGTTGATTCGCAGATTTCCAGTGTGTTTAACTGTTACTAAAAACCTAAAATCCTAGTGTAGTTTAAAACCCTACTATCCTAGGTTAGATTAACACCTTACAATCCTAGGTTAGTTTAAAAGTGTAAAATAGTGATTCACTCGTAGTGGGGTTAGGTTCAGTTAGATTTGGTGGGCACATATCACAAAATTGGTCGGACGTTAATGCCCCTAGTATATTCGTGTTCTGCATAATTAGTAGAGTGGAAATATACCACTTTTCTGGGGTTTTTTTTTTTTTTCCCAGAAAAGCCCCTACACTAGATAATTACCCTTTACAGATGTATAGCTACTACTTCAATACCTTTTTTTTTTTTTAAATAAACTAATCTTACATTGGTTTGCTGTCCTGAATTTATATCTTTTCCTGTTAGGTTTTCCTTCTTATTATGCCACTTTCTCATGGTCAACTGAGGAACATTACAAAAGAATTATACTTTATTACAATTATAACAATGCACCTTTCACGTTTGTGATTATGGCCCAGCATTATTAGTACTGCATATGTGTATCATTTTCCATAATTTTTTCAGGAAGTTGCTTATTTTCATAATTACTCAAAAAATTTAAGTATGTATGGATTTAAGTAAATACATATGTGGATTCTGGCATTGCCCAAGTTTGTTATAAAATTTAATTCTATGGTGGTGGTGTTTGGTTTGTTTTTGTGTGTGTGCATGTGTTTGTTTTTGTGTGTGTGCACATGCATGTGTGTGGAAGATGTAGCCTACTGGACTATATCTTATTTCCAAATTTTTCTTGTGCTTACTACTCATGGCTTGCACTCTGAACAATTTAATTCTCGTAGAGTTATGAAATTTGTAGTAAAATGTCTCAAGTTGTTATAACTGTCATGAACCCAGTACAAATAAATTAACCTAAGCTATACTATGATGAATACCAGAAAAGCTAAACTTATTCCAACAACCCTAACATGCAACATGAATGTGCACAAAATTGAAACATTCATTGTGACCTCTATCACACCAGTGTTGTTACCTTAATTCTACAAGGTTCAGTTTTATAGTCTGAGTTAAGCCAAGTTTATGTTTATTCCATCATCCCTGGTTAGCCAAAAGACAAGAGAAAAAAAAACAGGCATAAAGCATTATTAAAATAAACTACCTAGCCTATGTAAATTTTTTTGCAGCTGTAATGCACACCCTGAAAAGGACTCGAAAAGCCAGGTGTAGATGCCGAGCCGAGTGGTGGTGTACGTGGCCTGCCGTAACAGGCCAGCAGAAAGGCCCGTGTACATTGCCACAATGCCCTCCTTCTGCAGGATGCCCCGGAACGCATGGAAGCTTGTCTTGTACTCGCGCTGCTTCCCACCCATCCCACTCAGCTGCATGCGGTTCTTCACCAAGTCCAGCGGCTGGACAAAGCATGTGGCTCCCATTCTGAAAAGTACACCAACCTTCAAGTATTAGCCAGATCTCTGTGTGGTAACTGTTCATCTTAGCAAATTTTTCAAAGTTAGGAAAATGTTTTTGGGGAAATTGTATTTTTAGGCTTTACAGAAGTTGCCAATTAATTTCCCTATGGTCACATTTTAATATTCAGTGTGATACATTTTCTTAAATGCCAGAAATTCTTGGAACTATGTATATAGACTTCTGTAAACTTATTGTGAAAAAATTAGCATTGAAGTGTACTGTTGTGCTGAAGTACAATTTTACTACAAAAGAACCATCAGTTACAGACTAGATGCCAGTGAGTATGTTTGGCACTACATGTGGTGTAGCATTCACTTGTGCCATCTTTTAAGTCAAACTTGTGGATATTTCTGAATCACGACTGGAAAGTACACATCCAAGTGTTTTAGGGGCCGTGGATCAGCTATACAAAGTGTGTTCCCTGAACCTTTATGAATCCTACCAGTATCATTGTACAGTCCTGGCGACTACTTTTTGAATATCTCTTAGACAACAGTACTCAGCTATATAACAGTTGTCAAACTGACCAAGGGCAATATACATTCTGTCAGTGGCATTTCAGAAAATATGACAGAAATAAGAAATACAAATAGGTGCAATGTAAAATACTTTAAAATTAACAATGGGTTTGGTAGCAATTTTCACACAGTAGAGATGAATTTTTTCAAACTTCAAAATCATATATTCACATAGCTCCATAAAACTGATTGTGACACAGGTAAGCAGTAGTTGATTTTTATATTATTGTGG
>NQII01011486.1:0-29319 GCA_002778355.1 Clitarchus hookeri
ATGAAAAACTGTTATCTAACGTTATTACAAAATATTATGAATATTAATAATATATAAACGAATGCTGTAATCGATATCTTACATTTCATAGAAAATATTCAGTTACCAGGGTGTAATATGTCTATTATAGAGTTTTCCTTTACAAACCTATGTCTAAATACTAATTTAATGTTTAATTTTTAATTTTTTATAACGTTTATATTTTTTAAGTAATTTGTTTTGATCGCTTATATAGTTATTTTTATTTTGTATTAACGTAAGACTGGGCCCGTAATTGTAAACCACATATCAATTTTCTAGGTATAAGATTTTCAGTAATNAACGTAAGACTGGGCCCGTAATTGTAAACCACATATCAATTTTCTAGGTATAAGATTTTCAGTAATTTTAATCTTCAACTATAAATTTGGTTTTTTAAAGATATTTTAATGTTGTAATTTGCTTTAATTTTTTTCTTTTGTAATTATTTTCTTTTGCAGTTTTTTTTTAAATTGTGTTTTATTTTTTTCTTGTTTTTCCTTTTGAGGTTTTTTTTGTATTGTTTTTACGGAAGTCANAAGATATTTTAATGTTGTAATTTGCTTTAATTTTTTTCTTTTGTAATTATTTTCTTTTGCAGTTTTTTTTAAAATTGTGTTTTATTTTTTTCTTGTTTTTCCTTTTGAGGGTTTTTTTGTATTGTTTTTACGGAAGTCAGTTCGGGCTTTTGTGTACTCGTTTTGATTGAGGCGGCCGCGTTTGATTTTCGCCGGTATTTAATCTGTCAAATCCCGGCGCCAGCCTAATGTAGATATTTGACTTGATTCCCAGAAGTTAGCTTAAATGGAAGGAACGTCTAGCCAAGTTAATAAAAGGGCGTATGCGTTACGATAGTATTTCTTTTAGTGGTTCCAGACGCCGCCGACACTGAGGCGCAGCTTAGCGCCAGGCGCCATCTTAGTGATGATGACGCCAACTACGTACGAGGTGACGCCAACCTTTGTTTCATGCCTGAGAGGCATATAAACGCGTACAAAGTATTGCAAAGGATCGTTAAGGGATCCTACTTATCTTTACTACAGATTGCTGATTATGATGACTTTGATTTTAAATAGTATGGTACGATCCATGGTCCGACGGTCTACGGACTGAAGTTAGTGCCGGAGCCAGCTANCAGATTGCTGATTATGATGACTTTGATTTTAAATAGTATGGTACGATCCATGGTCCGACGGTCTACGGACTGAAGTTAGTGCCGGAGCCAGCTAATTAATTAATTTAACCCTGAGAAACACTCGAAATCAGATAGCTTGTGACTTGGAACAAGATATTTTGATTTTTATCTTTAAAATGTTGAGTGACATTTTGGGTAGTTATCAGAACGAATGATAGTTTTCTTTTCATGCAGTCGGGAAGTTGAACTTTAATCCAGAGCCATGAAAATTGAAGGCTATTGGAGTTAGTAACACTTTCACATTTAGTTTTCGACGGATATAAAGCAGCATAAATTTTTGTTCTCCCTCAGTAATTTTAAAATTTTTTGACATCTTAAATACATTTTGTATGTATGGTGGTTATTTGAAGCCATTAAACTCCTGATTCTGTTTGAGTAATTATATATTTATATAAGAGATTTCAGATTTTCTAGTNACAAGATATTTTGATTTTTATCTTTAAAATGTTGAGTGACATTTTGGGTAGTTATCAGAACGAATGATAGTTTTCTATTCATGCAGTCGGGAAGTTGAACTTTAATCCAGAGCCATGAAAATTTAAGGCTATTGGAGTTAGTAACACTTTCACATTTAGTTTTCGACGGATATAAAGCAGCATAAATTTTTGTTCTCCCTCATTAATTTTCAAATTTTTTGACATCTTAACACCATTTTGTATGTATGGTGGTTATTTGAAGCCATTAAACTCCTGATTCTGTTTGAGCAATTATATATTTATATAAGAGATTTCAGATTTTCTAGTAGAGTGTTAGCATTTTTCACGTTTATTTTATTTTATTCCATTTTCTAAATGACCCTTTCCATTTAATAAAACCTGAGTAAATCCACTATTTTTCTTTTATTTCCGGAAGTCAACGAAGGGAGTTGAATTATTCCTGAGTGAATTGTTATGTTTGTCCAGTGATTTCATTTATCGAAATTATATGAGTGTTCATTTTTACTTTAAAAGTGCTAATGTCACTACTCATACTGAATATGTCACGTCAACAACACTAACCAAGANGTGTTCATTTTTACTTTAAAAGTGCTAATGTCACTACTCATACTGAATATGTCACGTCAACAACACTAACCAAGATTACCCACTCATCCCAATTATCACTCATAACCTATATATTACATACCACAAGGGGAAGGCAAATTCCCCCTTTTTTCTTTATTCTCTCTCTCCTGCTGACGCCCATGATAACACATAGTCTGTGTTGACATAATATAGTTAATATACAGAAAAATTAAGAATCGCTTGATTTTAAAGAGGGATGTTCGTTGATGTATAAATTATTGCAGTTAATTATTTTTGGTATTTAACTTAAAATTTATATGTCGAAACATTCCGCAGAATTTACATAGTATGACAAAATATTTATTTTATTCTTAGCAGAAAATACTGCGTTGAAATGNGCAGAATTTACATAGTATGACAAAATATTTATTTTATTCTTAGCAGAAAATACTGCGTTGAAATGCTTCAGGAACTATCTTAAATAGCGAAATTTGATGAATTACTTTATCTTGTTAACTGCATCCTCACAACTCATAACTGAGGACACGTTTACGCCCTTAAGTAATTTGACTTTTTTTTTTGGCACTTGGTGCGGTTTCATGAGGAAGAAGTGCCGTTCCTGCAGTTTATTGTTACAGGCGATGAAACTCGACTGCATCATGTGGCACCGGAGACGAAACAAAAAATGTGTCCTTAATTGATTGGAAAAAATCGAGAAAACAAGTCTAATACCAATTAAGTTTTTTTCTGATAAAACTTATTTGCTTGCATTTTTTCAGTGTGCTGCCTTCATAGTTAGATGAAAATATTTTCGAACATTAAAACCGTACTAAATTAAAAATAAATGGTAATTTTTTCTTTTTTAAATTTACTGTTTTGTTTTTAACATGATAGTTGTACAGAAATTATATTAGAATATAGGAAATTTTATTGTATGCCTCAAAGTACGTTGAGTATTAAATCTTCCTTCTAAGCAATATTGGCAGTGGTAGGAAAGAAAGCTAACATTTCTGATATTTTATGATTGTTTCGTAATGCACATTTGTATACATAAACCACCCTGCTCAATTCAGTGATATATTATTACCACGCAATTATTGTTAAAATATATTTATTTATTTTTATTCCTGTGGATAGTAAAGAAGGCAGATAACCTACCGGCGATGCAGTGGCAGCACTCTTTTCTCCCTGGGACGACGTATGCTCTTCAATCTTCATTTCCAACTTCTCGACCAGTTGGCTCGATGCAGTGGCAGCACTCTTTTCTCCCTGGGACGACGTATGCTCTTCAATCTTCATTTCCAACTTCTCGACCAGNTTAAATCTTCCTTCTAAGCAATATTGGCAGTGGTAGGAAAGAAAGCTAACATTTCTGATATTTTATGGTTGTTTCGTAATGCACATTTTTATACATAAACCACCATGTTTAATTCATTGATATATTATTACCACGCAATTACTGTTAAAATCTATTTGTTTATTTTTATTCATCTGGATAGTAAAGGAGGCATAGAACCTACCGGCGATGCAGTGGCAGCACTCTTTTCTCCCTGGGGCGACGTATGCTCTTTANACGCAATTACTGTTAAAATCTATTTGTTTATTTTTATTCATCTGGATAGTAAAGGAGGCATAGAACCTACCGGCGATGCAGTGGCAGCACTCTTTTCTCCCTGGGGCGACGTATGCTCTTTAATCTTCATTTCCAACTTCTCGACCAGTTGGCTCAGTGATACAGAGCAGCTTTCGCATTCCTGTCACAACCACAATACGAGCACATCAACAAAGCTAATACTACACCAAACAATGCTATTTAAATCATTTGAAAATTTCTCTTAAAAGAAAATGTACAAGAAATATTTTCCAACAACACACCCACAAGTTCACTAAAAATTACTTTGCATACTCTAACACAATTATATTTTCCTCATAATCCAAGGTTTTTTTTATTAATTTCGAGCAGTACGAGACGTCACCATTATGTTTTTTTTTTTTTTTTTTTTTTTTTGCTACTGAGAGTTTATTGTCTAAGAATAAGCCATGTTGTGAGTGCTAATGTCGATGAGTGGGCCTTGTTAAAAAGAATTTTAAACAGTAGTAATTATGATATTTATGTCTTACTCATATTCCAGTTATAATATAATATTATAGCAAGTCGAAGAAACTTCAGCAACTTTTCTGATCCTGGTAGAGAGGCTACTTTAGTGATGGTAATGGCAAACCTATTTGCCAGAATTATAAATGTTTGTGGGAAAAAATTATTTTAAAGCACAANTTTTTTTTTTTTTTTTTTTTTTTGCTACTGAGAGTTTATTGTCTAAGAATAAGCCATGTTGTGAGTGCTACTGTGGATGCGTGGGCCTTGTTAAAAAGAATTTTAAACAGTAGAAATTATGATATTTATGTCTTACTCATATTCCAGTTATAATATAATATTATAGCAAGTCGAAGAAACTTCAGCAACTTTTCTGATCCTGGTAGAGAGGCTACTTTAGTGATGGTAATGGCAAACTTATTTGCCATAATTATAAATGTTTGTGGGAAAAAATTATTTTAAAGCACAAAGTATAACATTCTGGAATTGATATTAAGCAGAGAACTGATTTTTACCTGTAAATAGTAAAACACTATTACATGCATTATATTTATAGTAGAGAAACCATGAAAGGAATTTCATTTCAATATTAAACAAGCTAAAAATTATTTCAATCACAGATCTTAAATTACATTTTACCACAAGTAGGGATTCGTTCAAACAGTGATTTTTTGTAAACAAAAAATGCATAAAAGGAACCAACCTGGAACAATTATAACAGCAGGCTTTAAATTTTACAACTGTACAAATGATTCAAAACATTGCTTTTGAAAAACTAACTGCACATCCGTGACAAAGGTGCAACATCACAAAGAAAAAGTTATAAATAAAACATTTTTCACCATATTGAATGTATTAACTGACGCACATTTATATTTCTGCTGACATGGCATCATTACGTTACTACAGACAACAAGAACAGCTACCACATACTAAAATTACCCGCAAAATTAATAATTTCTCATATTTTCGCTTCAAATATTTTTACACTATAGGTTGAAATTAATGTGACGAAAATTATTTTTTTTTACTAGTGAAGCAATTTTATTTTAAATTAATATATAATTCTTTAGCCATTTACTAGCATAGCCTTTAATTTCATCCTCAAGAGCACAGCTGTTTGAGGCAAATTGTATATGAAACCGATTATTCTAATGCGCCTGTGTAGGCGAGTTTGCTTTTGCATGTGCGTCTCTTTCACTGGAAAATATCTCGAATGATTTAACATTTTTTAGCCAAATTTGGAACACTGCTATCGAAACACCCGGGGGGAAGCTAACCCAATTTACTTCCATCGATTTATCATATTTGAATTAACGTTATTCAACTATTGAAAATTAATATATTATCCGTTAGAGATACGACACAAATTTCATCATTTTCAAATGCGTAACGAAATAGAAAACTTAATATTCCAAAACTCATTGGTTTAATACATTTCAACTTCGAAATTTCGTAAAAGAAAAACTACTTGATAAAGATACTTCATGCAAATTTGGATGATAAGATTTTAGTAAAATTAATTTACTTCCCATGCCATGGTGTAATTGTTTTTTACTATTCACGCGTTCTATAGATATGGATGTATAATATAAGTGCAATAAATCGTTTATAGTTTGTAATTACCCATAACTTTGAGTTATGTGACACTTATTTAAGAAAAAACGTAAGACTTCTACGGTGTGAAAGACCTTTACACTTGTCTCAAACTTACATACTTTGAACTTCAAGCCACTATACAGTTGAACCGTAGAGCACTTGCATTTCTGGATTAACCTACTCATCTGTATATACTTTCATATGTTAGGCCGCGCTCACACGAGTTATCCAAAAATATTTCTTGCAAATACTTTCGACAGCCATGTTTGATTACGTCTGTAGACGGAGTAATTTACAACACTGTAGATGAATGCAAACAAATGGAGATCCTAGCCTCAAGAATGCGCTCCCGTAGTTATATATAGTATTTCCAGCACTCTCAGTGTTGATATGTTTTTTAATGTCATACAGTTAATCCAATTTTGACTTTAAAAGTATAAAATTTCGACTCGGTACTTAATATTTTTCAAAGGTTTTGAGATCAACCCACCAATTTCCGATCTTAATGACGCTGTTACTTTCTCCAAAGCAGCCAGATGGAGTCAGTTTACTTTGAAAAAGAGGTGATTGCGACGATATTTGTAATGTAGTAGTTCAGTGGCCGTATGACTGTTGCCTGGAATAACGTTATGGAACAATTATTAATTTTTCTTTCTTTTGGAAGTTGATTATCTTTATCATCATACGTTAACAAAGACCGATTTTGCAGTTACCAGACGTATCCGAGACGTGTTTTATTAAGGGCTCCGTCTGGCTGGCGTATGAAGTGCGTTACAAATGTTTGGTAGAAAACACGTTATTAGAAAAGGTTTTGAAATTTTGTGGTGGTGTGTCTACACGAAAAGCACCATAGAAACATTTGGTGCCCAAAAACACGCTCGAGCTCTCATTTCAACTCCAAGTATTAATTTTTTGTGTAGAGTGAATATAGATAAAACTGGTATATTCAGGATCAGTTTTAGATGCTAAATTTGTTATACATAAACTCGAGAATTGTCTTTAGACACGCATCATACTAAATAGAAATAATAGCAAACATAAAAATGTGAGGTTGCCACTTAGCGTGACTTTCAAGCGAGTGGCCGACGGAAAGAATGCTCGTCAGTGGGACGCCTTGAACGTAGAGGTGAAGAGACAAGTGGTGAGTGAGCAAAAGCCGGCTTTAGAGCTCATGCTCTTCGAGGCCCCAAACGCGTAAAATAGCTGCAGGTAGGCGGAACCCTTTGGTATCATACATTTTTTGAAACATTTTAACAATCGCTGAATTCCACATGTTTGTAAAAGTATTCTGCAAACGGTTTNTTGAAACATTTTAACAATCGCTGAATTCCACATGTTTGTAAAAGTATTCTGCAAACGGTTTATTAGATTAGTTTCGCAAAGTCGACTTACCTTTAAGTGTTCAAACGCTTCTTGGAGGAGTTCTGACATAGTTCTACCAACTCCGATCTTGGTTAGAATATTCTTGGCATGACCAGCACTGGCAACTTTTGACAAGAACTCGCGCACGATGTCTTGTTCATGCAGGACCGTAGTAGTTGTAGACATCACCTTCCCTTTCGCTTGCTGATCATCGTCTTTCACTCCACCTGTTGCTACGATCGCTGAAGTGTACGCATCATCTTCTGGAACAGCGTTAGTTTTAGTGGCGCATTCTTTACTGTCTGCTTTTGTTGGCCTCGCTTGGACAGTTTCTTTTGACACGAGACTTTTATGTGGTTTTTTACCTGTTACGGTTGTGGGATGTAAAAATNCCTCGCTTGGACAGTTTCTTTTGACACGAGACTTTTATGTGGTTTTTTACCTGTTACGGTTGTGGGATGTAAAAAATTTACAGAGCTGTTATTTTTCTCGGCAATATTTACCGAGTTTTTCAGTTGCGTTTCTGGCTGCTTAACTTTATCCCNTTATTTTTCTCGGCAATATTTACCGAGTTTTTCAGTTGCGTTTCTGGCTGCTTAACTTTATCCCCGCTATTCTTTACCATATTCTTGATGTCAACTCTGCTCTGTGGCTTATGCATTGCTACTTGGGTTATGGTTGATGAAGTTTCATAATATGAAACGTGCACAGTGCTAATGCGTTTAGTACCTCCATCAGCCGTGTCTGGGGTAGAGTTTTCTGATCCATGTTGCTCCGTTAATTTCAAGGGTGTGTTCGTGGCCTTCTGCTCTGGCATTGCTTCTTGCGTAGGACACGGTTCCACTGATTGATCTCTTGGAATTTTCGCAAAATTTTCTGGTTTATGTTCCTGTATTTCTGTTCCGTTAGCTGCGCTTTCCTGATCATGTTGCTTGGTGGAACTTTCTGATAGTGGCTGACAGTGTTCTGTATCATTGACTTCGGGAGATCTGTTGGTATTTGTAGCTGTTTGACAGGGTTTGGTAGCAGGATAACTGAGGGATATAGATTTAGGACAGAATGGGCTGATTATTACTGTTGGAAAATTTATGTGGTAGCTAGATTCAGGAAGGATTTGAGTATAATTTAGAATACTTGTAGGAGAGCTTGGATATGGAATATTAAATGTATGACTTTGTCCCTGAACTGCTGGATATTGATCTGTGTTCAGTGAGTGACTCAAAGGACCGGTATCAGTATGGTGCGATGGTTTTGAGTCTTTCAAGGAATTACTTGGATTTCGGCTCATAATGACATAGCTCGATTCATTATTTTCTGAATGCTGAGCTGAAACTTCATTAACTGTTCTGTAACTAGGAGCCAAAATTTTAAAGGGCTTATCGTTTACTGCATTTAAAGTATCTGTTTGAGTTTCGCACGTACGATGTTTATGGATTGTTTCAGGGTATATAGAACTCTGTATAATTCTTTCCCCAGTGTTAGCCATTACTGGAACTTTACGGGAGCTAATTCGTAGTGGCCGATCAAGACACACCAGTCCGGGATACCGAGGTAAGTTAACCGAAATATTCTGAGTAGCAACGCCATTCACTTGGCTCCATGTTTCTATTCCTTTCCTTGAAATTTGTCTCGTAGGGTGCTTCTCTTGTGGCCGTTCATCATCCAATCGCCTTTCGATGTCGTGCGTTGTTTCGCCTTGGCTAAATTTCTCTACTCCAGTGGCCAAATTATACTGGTTCTGCACACCTGGTTCCGTGAAATTACTGATACCTAATATATGTGCATGTGGATGTGTCTTATTTTGTTGTTGGCATGTTTCAGAAACATTTTGTAAATTAATATCTGCTACTTTCGCGTTGGCAAGAAACGGCTGTGTGGATGGGATTGCTCGGAATCCTGATACTACCTCCGGACAACTTTGAGTTCTGAACCGATTAATGTCTAAATTTTTAGACTCATCAGTTCTCTGGATATTGAAAAGTGTGTTGCTGTCGTCATCAATTGAACTTTCTGGCTTTGGCTTTGCTGTTGTATTTAGCATAGCTTGTCTNTGAAAAGTGTGTTGCTGTCGTCATCAATTGAACTTTCTGGCTTTGGCTTTGCTGTTGTATTTAGCATAGCTTGTCTCGAAATTGATGTGAGAAATTTGTACATCATAAGTTTCCTTCCCTCGTTGCTACTAGAACGGTCCCTTTCTTGGAAGGAGAATCTTGNGTGAGAAATTTGTACATCATAAGTTTCCTTCCCTCGTTGCTACTAGAACGGTCCCTTTCTTGGAAGGAGAATCTTGAAATAGACTTTCCACTAAGTCGATGATTTGAGTCACCTAGCTGAAAAGAAAACATAATTTACTCGCGACTTAAAAAATCCAGCTTCACAACTTCTTCGATACAAGTATAGAACAGTAGCATGAGAGTTATACAGTGCTAATTGGATTACAGGTGGGTTTCTTTTATCCAGGGTAATCCCTCTCTCCTCTCATTTCATTCCATAACGTTTTCTTTGGGACATAAATTTTCCTCTGTCCGTTTTTGCTAGCATCTCATCACATGGATAGGCGAGTTCTTCTCAGGGCGTGTATATCTTAAGTCACAATATCATTTAAATATAAATACAATACTTATTTTCTAATGTCATACTATTATTTATTTTTATATCTGTTATCTTCCAATTTTAAATTTTTAGAGCTATCAGAATGACAAGTCGTCAAGAAATTACGAACTTTACAATGATATAATCCGTTGATCTCCACGGTTGATACACACTGACTTGGTGGTAGTGATGCTGTGTTCGTATTCTAGATAAGGCATGATTCTAGATACCGTCTTATGACTAAATATGGTGAGGTTAGCATGTAATCCAATCCGTGTTCAACGTACAAGCGGAAACGCAGTAGNCTAAATATGGTGAGGTTAGCATGTAATCCAATCCGTGTTCAACGTACAAGCGGAAACGCAGTAGGCGAAACAAAAACATTTTATATCCAATGATAATACTTGGCTAGTCTATGAACCTACGGCGCTACGGACCACAAACACAGATGTTATCCAAATTTTCATATAAATATGCTTAGATAGTACGCTTCTATTTTACAAATCATTATGTTATTTTACTTTCGGGAAATATGCTTAGAGCTATTTAATGTTATATTTGAATGCTACTGAATAGAACTTATGCGTGTGATAAAAAGACAAAGCAGCATGTTTAGTTGCTTTAAGAATCAAACACCCTCTGTCTATACAATGGACGTTGAAATTATACACTAATGGTNAGCAGCATGTTTAGTTGCTTTAAGAATCAAACACTCTCTGTCTATACAATGGACGTTGAAATTATACACTAATGGTGTCCACATCTGATAAAATTGCTTCTGTTATAAATAGACGAGGCCCCCTTTCCAAGATATGACAATATTTTCGGGGAGGGAATAGAAGGGAGCAAATTTTACTTATTTCAAAGTAATCCACTCATCTATACAAAACTTAAACCGAAAAAAAAATTGAAAAAGTGTCAACAGCAACACAAATCATGCATTTCTTGAAGATGCATAGGAATCTCGTAGCGATACAGAAGTCATAATGTGAGCACGATGAACGTCCGCAATACCGGTTATCTTAAANATTGCTTCTGTTATAAATAGACGAGGCCCCCTTTCCAAGATATGACAATATTTTCGGGGAGGGAATAGTTCCCTCTTTGAAAATGAATAAAGTTTCATTAGGTGAGTAGATTACAAAATTTAAAACTAAAAAAAAAGTATGAACAGCAACACAAATCATGCATTTCTTGAATCTTCATAGGAATCTCGTAGCGATACACAAGTCATAATGTGAGCACGATGAACGTCCGCGATACCGGTTATCTTAAAGAAATGATGGGNTCTCGTAGCGATACACAAGTCATAATGTGAGCACGATGAACGTCCGCGATACCGGTTATCTTAAAGAAATGATGGGACGTGTATTCAGAATTTCAAGCCGTTAAGTTCTACAAATACGATAATACACACATTTATTTATAATGTATTAATTATTAAAAACTCAAAACTGAATCTTCCTATTGTAAGAGAAACAAAAACTTTATAACCATTTCTTTTAAAATATATACATTTTCCAGAATATGCTGCATAATATGACACCGGTTGGTCACTAAAAAAAAATCATACATGTCCACCTACTGGTTCGGTAGTTTGAGTATTTCAACAAGGGAACCCGCTGAAATTGCATGCGTTCCTTTTACTTTTCACAGCGAAAATCTTTTGCACCCGGAACTGACATACCGGTGTAGAAAAATAATATTTTTGTGCATCCACAAAATAACATTAGTAAATCGACAATATTTGTATGCTTACAAATACTGCATTCCTCTATGTGTGGGCGAAAAAAGAAATTTTCAGTTGATACAATCGTTAAACATCTTACATTTTCTTGGTCATCATTTCTGGGCGTTCTGCTCGTCCCAATTAATAAAACTTCAGTACGAACTGAATAGGCCGGACTTTTCTAAAGCATTTGTTTCCAAAAGAAAATCTTTAAGAGTGTCGGTAGCTGTTGGTTTGTTATTTCTTTAATAGACTTTATGACACCGTCGTTAGTTATGTTAAATGTTACGATTCCAGGTGATAATTTTACAATATGTTACTATAGCCCATTTGCCACAATGGAAGATTCCTTGCAATAGAGGTACGTTCGGAGGCACCGGTGAACTTACTTACCAACGTACCTTAATTTGGCCATCTGGCCGTTTTCATAGATGATTTCGTAATTGGCAGTGTGCAATTTTCGAGGAAGGTTTTCCCTACAATGTTGAAATTTCAGCCAATCAGAGGATGGNTTTCGTAATTGGCAGTGTGCAATTTTCGAGGAAGGTTTTCCCTACAATGTTGAAATTTCAGCCAATCAGAGGATGGTGTAGTCATTTTGTTTATTTTGTTTTGAGAAAGATCGATAAGACTAATCAACACGAATAAATATTAAATAAACCATGGAAANTCATTTTGTTTATTTTGTTTTGAGAAAGATCGATAAGACTAATCAACACGAATAAATATTAAATAAACCATGGAAATGTTTATTGCGGGAAAATTGTGGTAAACATTCGTGTTTATTANTCAACACGAATAAATATTAAATAAACCATGGAAATGTTTATTGCGGGAAAATTGTGGTAAACATTCGTGTTTATTAAACACTAAAGTTCCAGTTATAATAACAAAACTATTAGGCTCGGTGCATAATCGTATTATACTGAAGACGTGAGTGAAGAGTGTTCCCGANCAGTTATAATAACAAAACTATTAGGCTCGGTGCATAATCGTATTATACTGAAGACGTGAGTGAAGAGTGTTCCCGAACTGTAGTTACAGAAGTAAAATAACAAAAAATGCACTCGTCTTTATTTGTGTGGTGACAAATATCGCTGGATGGGTTATTTCAAAGAAGCCTCAATAACTGCTTGCATGTAGGCTGAGGNTATTTGTGTGGTGACAAATATCGCTGGATGGGTTATTTCAAAGAAGCCTCAATAACTGCTTGCATGTAGGCTGAGGTAGCAGGTCTCGTGGAAGCCCCTCGAGCTTGTACGGAGAATTGTATCGTGGCGCACAAGTTCTAACAAGTTGTATTNTAGCAGGTCTCGTGGAAGCCCCTCGAGCTTGTACGGAGAATTGTATCGTGGCGCACAAGTTCTAACAAGTTGTATTACATTTAAAGTTTTAGATTTTACACATATAGTAGGTAGTGTATAGGTGAAATATAGTCGATTATACCGCGAAATCCAGCAGCACACGAAAGAAAAATGGCGTCACTAGCCAGCAACATATCGGAATGTCGTTCGCCAATCAGCGCCTGGAAACTTGCTTGCCAGCCGGCAGCCCANCGTCACTAGCCAGCAACATATCGGAATGTCGTTCGCCAATCAGCGCCTGGAAACTTGCTTGCCAGCCGGCAGCCCAGCCAATAAGGAATCTTTCGCAGTACGCAGTGACCAATCAGAAACAATGATAGTTTCAGATCCTCTCGCAGGCAAACAGCTTAGGGATATGGGTGCGCCGACCTCTAAAGAACCCTCGTGCTATTTTACATCTGTGTACTTATACATAAATAGTACATTCACGGTTACTTCCAACATTTCTGAAGTCCTGCCAAAGTTATACGTTCAGGATGTTCCTCCGCCCCATACGTACAACGCTTAATCAAGCATAAAAAATTACACCAAAAGACAACGCACCGCATTCGTGCGCTTTCAGTGAAATAACATTTTACGAAAGAACTATTTCTTACTAGGCAATACCAACACACTTATATTCTCTCTGTTTTTATTAATGAAGTGTTATAATTTATAGATTGAATAGAAGTAAAAATGTGCAAACAATAAGGCACCTGTATGTTAACACACGTATAAAAAGCTTGTGATACAAGGAANTTTTCCTCCGCCCCATACGTACAACGCTTAATCAAGCCTAGAAAATTACACCAAAGGACAACGCACCGCATTCGTCCGCTTTCAGTGAAATAACATTTTACAAAATAACTATTTCTTACTAGGCAATACCAACACACTTATATTCTCTCTGTTTTTATTAATGAAGTATTATAATTTATAGATGGAATAGAAGTAAAAATGTGCAAACAATAAGGCACTTGTATGTTAACACACGTATAAAAAGCTTGTGATACAAGGAATATTTAGGAAACAACCAAACACGTCATACATGGGTTGATTTTTTCAAAGGTTTGGTTAAAAAAGTGTGAATATACTGCGAATATGTGTCTCAGGCAGAGCTTTTAAAAAGTGCTCAGTTAACACATTGACGCTATTAATGATTTCACTTAATCGACGCATGAATAAAGTGATGCGGCCCATGCCAATGCTAATTTTACAAATTGCAGAAAGACACACGATGAAAGGAAAAGTGGATCCTAAGTACGATTTTAAAAAATACTCAGTTTTGCCTGATTCACGTGTACGCCGATAAAACCGCACAGGCAGTGAACAAAGCCTATGGTTATTCATAGGTGAGCAGATTTGTTTGCGTCACCATTGTGGTGTTTTGTTGCTGGCTGTTGACGACCGCGCAGTTTCGTTCATTATTTTTAATATCAAGATTCCAAAATAAGTATAGACTAACGTACTTCGACTCTTTAATGTTTCTTCTATATTTGATTGATTCCATCGCGGTATGAATTATTTACTAAATNTTGACGACCGCGCAGTTTCGTTCATTATTTTTAATATCAAGATTCCAAAATAAGTGATGACTAACGTACTTCGACTCTTTAATGTTTCTTCTATATTTGATTGATTCCATCGTGGTATGAATTATTTACTAAATTATATCCAAAAGACAGTAAATTTTGTTTCATACTTGAAAACATACTTTACAGTTTAGTGCTACGTATCGGGTAATTTCTAAACTACATTTCTTTAATACGAGTGTTGAATAAAATTAACGTTTATATTCACGTATTTAATTATTAATACCTACATCTAACTATTCTAAACTTTTCTATAACCTCTGCATATGTGGATTACGCCAACAAAAATAAAGTTTCTGGTATAAAATATGTGAACCAACTGACAAGTGGGAAATATAGAAGAAGNGATTACGCCAACAAAAATAAAGTTTCTGGTATAAAATATGTGAACCAACTGACAAGTGGGAAATATAGAAGAAGTCTGCTAATTCCGCGAACAGAAATTCCGCGCACTCGCGTTGAAGAGCCGCACCCAGCACGCCTTTTGCTCTGCAGTTTATGATTGGCTGTTCTGTTTTCCCACATTTTCTGTTGCGCGTGGTCAGTGTACACGTGAAGCAGGTTTTACCCGTGAATAGCCTCTAGTGGTTATCATACCGTGGTACACGGAACACTGGTAGGCTGACAGACTGCACCTAGAGGTCCGTGTTAGGTTGACAGTCTACGCCTAGTCGTCCACGGCGAAGGGAAGTTGGAGAATCACTTGGTAATACGGTTTAATACACTCAGGTTGATAACAAAACGAGATTCCTTATAGGAGAGTTTAGTAGAGGGAAAATTTCCGCCTCAAGGTTCGCTGGCGTTCCCAAGTGGTCGCTTTTAAGCTGGCGGCAAAGGGATCAATTCTAGATATTTGTCTACAAAAGTTTGCTTTTGACCCGGAATATGACATCTACCATACCCCGCTAAAATATTAGATGTTAACTTTATTTTGTAACTATTATTTACGCATTCTAATACTGCTTCAGAGTAAAAAGTAAAAATACAATTCTGTTTGGCAATAAGCTTTTGCAAACATTCTTATTTTAGTGAACAAATTAACAAATATAAGAGCGAAATAAATACAGCTGTTAACATAAAGGAATTTTTTGACACTGTTGTTATTAATTATAGAAACTGTGCAATACAACTTTTCCCAAAGTCGAGTTTTAGACCAAATTTTAAAAAACGCTGTGGATTTATTTCTTTTTTTTCTCACTTTTAAAACCTAGAAAATCCTGCAGACATGCGAAATCAATGCTACTTGGCCAAACTAATAGCACTGAGCCTACCAACGTGAGTATAATAAACCCTAGCAAAGCTGTGTAGCCACGACGAAACATGGGGTCACGGTGGTGTAGGGTCTAGAGCGCTCGCCCCCTAACAAGGCGGAGAGGGTTAGAATCCGGAGGTGTCTCTCCCAGAATTTCGCACTTGGGAATCATGCTGGACGATGCTTCTGGTTGACGGGTTATGTCGGGGATCTCTTATTTCCCGTACCCTTGCATTCCGATGCTGCTCTATTTCCACCTTGTTTCGCCCTCGTCGGCTCTTAACAGCCGCCCAAATCTCTCCACTCCACTCTACTCTTCACTTCCGCATACGTATATCATATAAGCAACAAGTACCCAAGGCGAAACAGATCATTCAAGGTTACTGCCACGTTTTCTGCAGCCCTGCTAAACGTTCAGGCTCCTCCGCCTCTTGCAAAGAAAGAAAATTACACCAAAGGGACAACGCACTGCATTCGTGTCCACTCAGTTAAATTATATTTTTTCACTAGAACTACTTCTCACTAAAACACACCTATTTTATCTCTGTTTTATTCATATTAATTATAAAGAATATATTAAACTATAGATAAAATATTATTTAAAGTTAAATTAAACTAAAAGTATGTTAATTTTATGTTAATATAACTACAAAACACTAGTGAGATATGTATATAATTCCCTTTTTGTGTAGTATACACTGGAGATTTTTCAAAGGTTTGATCCAAAAAGTGTGAAGACACCGTGAATAGACTATACTCTGTGTTTCAGGCAGGGCTTTTAAAAGTTCTCAGTTAACCGTGAGTGCGGCGTAAGGATGCAAATGGACAGAAAAGTAGATGACACGCAGGATATAGTTTTAAAAGTTCAATAGACTATGCCTACCTTAGCCGGGTTGAGTTTGTCGTCGCGCGGGCAGGAGTTCTTGTAGTTGGAGGGCTGCTGCTGCCGGTTGCTGAAGAAGTCCTGGTTCTTCGGGTGTCTCTGGCAGCGCCGGACCTCGGCCTCCGCCTTCAACTCGGCCTCCGTCTTCGTAGTGCGTTTCAGCTTGTCCATTTCTCAGACGTCCTTGAGCATGTAGAGGAAGGGCATATGGACGAGCACGCGCAGCTTCGCCGCCTGCCCTGTAGCAGCACACCGCCCCCCGCACTCCTCGGTCTGCTTCTCTGTAAGAGAGGCTAACCGGCACCCCATCCTATCCCAAAATACACGGTTTCTCGGAGGAATCAAAATATGTTCAATCGCCTCAAGGTCACGTCCGGCCATAATAAGGAAGCATTGCATAGATTATGGAAACTAGCCCAAACAAGCTTNTCAATCGCCTCAAGGTCACGTCCGGCCATAATAAGGAAGCATTGCATAGATTATGGAAACTAGCCCAAACAAGCTTCGCGTGTGGTTATAATAGAGCAATCTGCTTTGAAAAGATACAGCATTGTCGCTATACTTTAAAACACTACTTTGCACATGAATAAATATCTTAAACAGAGCGATACTTAAAGCNTTGTCGCTATACTTTAAAACACTACTTTGCACATGAATAAATATCTTAAACAGAGCGATACTTAAAGCCATCTTTGCTGACATTGACAGCTGGAACAACCACGTTTGTGTTTCGATAACCAAATTATAATTGGCAAAAAAACATCGACTTTAAATTTTTGTTCTGAAAAGAGATTCACGCAGTAATATTCCATATAGGCCTAGTTTTTTTTAAATTTGAATAAACACAACTGCTTACAATGAGACCCGTATTACAACCAGGAGAGGCATTTAAATGATTTTACGCGTGTCATAGCTGCATCGCACAAAATCGCTTTCAAACAAAAAAAACCTTGCGTCCATTGAAGAAAGCAACCGTACTANCAGTAATATTCCATATAGGCCTAGTTTTTTTAAAATTTGAATAAACACAACTGCTTACAATGAGACCCGTATTACAACCAGGAGAGGCATTTAAATGATTTTACGCGTGTCATAGCTGCATCGCACAAAATCGCTTTCAAACAAAAAAAACCTTGCGTCCATTGAAGAAAGCAACCGTACTATAAAATAGCAAGTAGGACAAAATAAAACCACTTTGTGTTTTTGTAGAGTTTATAAATCTCAATTTGCCATTTATTTTTCAGGCTGTTAAGAATTTTACAAAAACTCTTTTTGTAGAAAAATGTGACTTGGGCAAAGATGGACAATGTTCATTTTTGTTTGAAAGCGATATAGTGAAAGGTGGAGGAGACACGCCTGAAATCATTCGACATGTGAGACCCTGTTTTTTCACTCGGCTGGTCCCGCACAAGGCAGTCGCGTTGAACCCCGGCGCACACGTCTGGCAAACTGACGTGCGTCGCTGCACGAGTGACGTTCATCCAACGGAGTCTGTTTGCACACGTATGGTTCGTCACTGCACTGCAGTCCATAGTGAGTTCTTCCCTTCACAGCAACCTCTACAAAACCCTTTGCAAATTCCTACATAACCATTTATTTTGTTTTGTCTATCATGGAATTTTTTTTTTTAAATTACGTTCCGTATTTCAGGAGACATTTTTTTTTCATGGAAGAGTTCTACGACCCTTATTCACAGATTTTCGTAATTAGAACAGTCATAAAATTCGCGAAGTACATTAACTCCACAAAGAAAACCAGCAGACGACTAGCCACAGCACGTGGGCTCTACACAGTAATAACGNCGCGAAGTACATTAACTCCACAAAGAAAACCAGCAGACGACTAGCCACAGCACGTGGGCTCTACACAGTAATAACGTAATATCCTGTGTAATAGCGTGTCGACGGATGTCGTGCGGTGACGTACCTTGCCATTACAGAGCTGCGGCAATTCCNTGTAATAGCGTGTCGACGGATGTCGTGCGGTGACGTACCTTGCCATTACAGAGCTGCGGCAATTCCAGTAACTAATGTTTCTGTCCGTCAACGGACAACACGTCCGCGGTGACCATATGAACTTAATATCCACGCCAATGCAACTCCCGTGGTTGTAGGCTGACGCACGTCAATTTGCTGGATGTGTGCTCTGAGGCTGCTATTAACTTGAAGCGGTTTCGCACGTTCAAGGCCCAGAACAGAAGCGTGGGAACGATACAGGCGACAATNTTGAAGCGGTTTCGCACGTTCAAGGCCCAGAACAGAAGCGTGGGAACGATACAGGCGACAATAAAGCGTGTCTAGCGCCCCATCGCTTCTACGTGAAAGACACTGAACTGGCTTGCAGGGTTCCCGTCGTTGTGATGTACTGTGCAAATTACATCTTTATCAGCGGGTCTTCATTCATANTGAACTGGCTTGCAGGGTTCCCGTCGTTGTGATGTACTGTGCAAATTACATCTTTATCAGCGGGTCTTCATTCATACATTTAACTAGGTCCGCATGGTTGTATTTTTCTCCTACCTCTTAAGGAAACTGGGCAAGCCAGCTCTGAGTATGCACTTTTTTTTATTACCATTTTAAGGTTTTTTTTTTCCTTCTTCAAATACACTTAACATAAAAATGAGTAATATAGATAAAGTAAACTCTAGATTTTGTATCAAATAAAAATATTTATCTATAAAACCAAAATTACAATATTATAACTTAACTTTTTAAAATTATTTCCTAAAAAATTAAAACTAATAAAANTATCTATAAAACCAAAATTACAATATTATAACTTAACTTTTTAAAATTATTTCCTAAAAAATTAAAACTAATAAAAAATAGTTCACTTTCGAGTCTTTCCCCGTCACTGAATTTAAAAAGTATATGCATTCGTAAATTTATTTCTGCTTTTATTTGCACGTTTGTTTGCTTAAAAAAATTTTTATTATGAATTTTTTTTAATGTAACTTTAAAAAGTGAGTAAAATATTTTATATTTAAATTTTTAGGTAAATATTTTAATTATANTCACTGAATTTAAAAAGTATATGCATTCGTAAATTTATTTGTGCATTTATTTGCACGTTTGTTTGCTTAAAAAAATTTTTATTATTAATTTTTTTTTATGTAACTTTAAAAAGTGAGTAAAATATTTTATATTTAAATTTTTAGGTAAATATTTTAATTATATAAACAGCGGTACAGAGTTCACTTTATGTTTATTACTTAAAATTAAAATTATATGGCCTAGACTAATTGGTTTTTACCTTTACTGGCAAAAATTAGAATTCCCAAAACATTTACAAACCTCAAAAAAGTTTTGCACGACTCGTATTTGGTTGCATATGAAGGACGTTATCTGGGACAGTAAGTGCATAACCAAAAGACATTCGTCAAATCTGGAGTGGTATTCTGCAGAGTGTACACTTTCATCCCATACTTTCTCTTGGGCCATGAGCTATCTAGTAACTCAGAAATCTCGGCAGTGCAAAAGTTTTTGGGGTGTGTTTTTACTGAGTACACGGAATATGCGCAAAAAAACTATTTTACAGAAAATGTTTTAGTACATAGTCCTCTTAATCTTCCGGGGTTGCACTACTTCCCCGAAAATTTCATCCAGAAATGCCCTGGTAATTTTATTTCACTGATTCATGATGTTAGAACATGCCACAAATATAAGGTCCGAGAATATTCCTCAATAACATGGATCCTAAAAATGTTCTAGACATTTTATTTTTTTTTCGAATTAGTAAACTTATTTTTAGGCTTTTACACGATAAAGTGAGCACATTCGAAAGAAACATTTGAAAATAATCACTGCTCATAAACTACACACATACTATATTACATGCAGACTTCTAGGAAANAAAGTGAGCACTTTCGAAAGAAACATTTGAAAATAATCACTGCTCATAAACTACACACATACTATATTACATGCAAACTTCTAGGAAAACAGTTCTAAACACTTGGCTTTATTTTTCCAATAAAATGATTAATTTTAAGGCCCCTGAATTATATTATAAATATTCGAGTGGAAATATGCATATTAAACACGTATTTACATGCCTAACAATTCTGCGTTTTCACTTGAATGACGTATTTATAAAGTGGTCGGGTCTACGCTCTAAAATCCAAACAGTTAAAACTGCTCTAAATCAGAAAATTCGACTGCAGATCTGTTGAAACTGTTCCACTTGAATCAGTTAAATTCTTCTGTTCAATTTAGTTTCTGGCGTTTGCTGACTAAACAATGACTGCTACTGATTCCTAGTGAATTGCACTGGCCCGGCAGTAAAACCCCAGTGCACTCCACTGATTCGCCAGTAGGTAACANCTACTGATTCCTAGTGAATTGCACTGGCCCGGCAGTAAAACCCCAGTGCACTCCACTGATTCGCCAGTAGGTAACAGCTCATTTTCTGAAAATTGAGTAAAATAATTCCACTGATTTAAATCACTGCTGCTGATATACATACGGCAGGAAGATACAAAATGTGAGGTGAAGGTTCGTCCTGGGCAGGTCTTTCTAAAGGGCTTAACGAACCGAGAAACAGCTGAGACAACTTCCTTACGGGGTGGCAGTAGTCGGTTCCCTGGCAGAAAAGNAAGGGCTTAACGAACCGAGAAACAGCTGAGACAACTTCCTTACGGGGTGGCAGTAGTCGGTTCCCTGGCAGAAAATGGTGCGGGGTAAAGAGGGTGGCGAATACTCCCGGAAATATGTTTTATGTACTATATAAGTTCAAGACAACACAGCCNGGTGCGGGGTAAAGAGGGTGGCGAATACTCCCGGAAATATGTTTTATGTACTATATAAGTTCAAGACAACACAGCCACAAATTGACAAATGTAGAGTACACGTACTGAGTGACCAGTAGTTCATTAACGCCGCAGGAGTGTCTCGGTAAGCGTAGGACTTAATATTAATTATTAAGAATATTACTAGTTAATTTTCTGCTTATATAATCGAGATATTTTTTGCTANGCGTAGGACTTAATATTAATTATTAAGAATATTACTAGTTAATTTTCTGCTTATATAATCGAGATATTTTTTGCTATAAGAAAAATAATTTGTGATAATGGTAACGATCCCAACGCCGGACAAATTTATAGTTAATTATTTTTTGCATTATATTGCATACATANTAATGGTAACGATCCCAACGCCGGACAAATTTATAGTTAATTATTTTTTGCATTATATTGCATACATAATATTGATGATACGAGGCACTGCCTAAACACTATGTTTCTCAACATGCGATAGCTATACTGAAGAAAATTACGCAAATGACAAAGTGTAATTTCTAACGTAGGCANGCCACAAATTGACAAATGTAGAGTACACGTACTGAGTGACCAGTAGTTCATTAACGCCGCAGGAGTGTCTCGGTATGCGTAGGACTTAATATTAATTATTAAGAATATTACTAGTTAATTTTCTGCTTATATAATCGAGATATTTTTTGCTANTGTAGAGTACACGTACTGAGTGACCAGTAGTTCATTAACGCCGCAGGAGTGTCTCGGTAAGCGTAGGACTTAATAATAATTATTATGAATATTACTAGTTAATTTTCTGCTTATATAATCGAGATATTTTTTGCTATAAGAAAAATTATTTGTGATAATGGTAACGATCCCAACGCCGGACAAATTTATAGTTAATTATTTTTTGCATTATATTGCATACATAATATTGATGATACGAGGCACTGCCTAAACACTATGTTTCTCAACATGCGATAGCTATACTGAAGAAAATTACGCAAATGACAAAGTGTAATTTCTAACGTAGGCATAACAGCGTAGTAAAATTTAAGTATTAGCGATCATTAATATTAATTAACAATAGCGGAACGACATGAAAATTAAAAATAGCATGTAATATTGTTCGAACCTATTAATTGAATGTAACCCATTATAAATATCCTGCCGTTATAATAACTGTATTGAACCGACTAAGTGGTAACAATCTTGATAGTTTTCCTGGGATATTAATTCCTGTTGCAGTACACAAGTTAACTTCAATTATTATTATAATATTAGATTGCTTATTCATGTAAACAGACGTGCCAGAAAAACTGGCGAAATGAGCCACTGCGAGCTATACATATCACATCGTCACCTTGCGAACAAAATGTTGTCAGCTAGGTATACAAAGTGNGTAACAATCTTGATAGTTTTCCTGGGATATTAATTCCTGTTGCAGTACACAAGTTAACTTCAATTATTATTATAAGATTAGATTGCTTATTCATGTAAACAGACGTGCCAGAAAAACTGGGGTAAATGNTATTATTATAAGATTAGATTGCTTATTCATGTAAACAGACGTGCCAGAAAAACTGGGGTAAATGAGCCACTGCGATCTATACATATCACATCGTCAACTTGCGAACAAAATGTTGTCAGCTAGGTATACAAAGTGGAATATTAAATTTAGAACTTCTTGCGCCATGGGTGCGACGGTGGCGCCGCCGCGCGCATAATTTTTGAATTCGCTCCTCTGTAAGNATTTAGAACTTCTTGCGCCATGGGTGCGACGGTGGCGCCGCCGCGCGCATAATTTTTGAATTCGCTCCTCTGTAAGGCGGCCTGCTCCTTGACCGACTCGGCTCCCCACCTGTTTTCTCCCCTTATTTCACTCCTTTGATTACCCCTCCTTGTACGTCAGCTTTTTTTTAGTTAGTTTATATAAGTTGTTACTCGCCTTGTGAAGCGTGCATTCTACGCCTCATTCTACGCCTGTGAAAAAGATAGTCGGGTTGACGCCTGTTAGAGCTAATTTAAATTGTAATATGAGCTAAAATTGTCAGTTAACCCGTCCTTGGACGTGGGTGCTATGAGACGCCGTTTAAATGATGTAGTTGCGTGAGAGGCTGATTATGCTGGAGCTTGTAAAATGGTGAGTAGTGATCACAGTTTTTCATTTGTGGGTCAGTTTAGTGCTTTTGAAATAATTGCGTAGCGTAGTATTGTGTTTGTCTTGGGCTTTGCAGTGAGTTAGATTTTTCTAAAGTCTGATTTTGGACGCCTGTCTAAATTATAGTTTCGGCCAAACTAATTTCTTGTGCCTCTGTCTAATTCCAGTTGCTTTAATGTGTTGTGTATAGTTTTTTTCTGCTGCCCTATGATTTACTTTAAGTTTAACTGTCGCTACTGTGCTACCACGACTTACGCGTTGGGTGTAGTCTGTTGAGGTGTTCTAATTGTCGTCGTCTATTATTTTATTCGATGGAGCTATGGTTGGGTCTACTGGCTGCCTCCATTGATTCACTATTTTAACCTAATATTTTATTTCATATTTTAACTTGTATTTTCACGAAAAGGAGGCTNTTGTCTGCTGCCCTATGATTTACTTTAAGTTTAACTGTCGCTACTGTGCTACCACGACTTACGCGTTGGGCGTAGTCTGTTGAGGTGTTCTAATTGTCGTTGTCTATTATTTTATTCGATGGAGCTATGGTTAGGGTCTACTGATTGNGTAGTCTGTTGAGGTGTTCTAATTGTCGTTGTCTATTATTTTATTCGATGGAGCTATGGTTAGGGTCTACTGATTGCCTCTATCGATTCACTATTTTAACGTAATATCTTATTTCATATTTTAACTTGTATAAAGTGCTTTTCCTCCGAAATGACCGAGACTTTGCGACGGGAAGAAATGTCATATTGCTCCACTAAATACGTACCATGAATTTATCTAGTAATCAAAATAACTATAACTTAAAATCTTTGCAAATAATATAACTCTGCTGTTTTTTTCAATTGAATATTTATTGTATATTTTGAAGTAACGTAATTATTTTGAATAAGTAATTGCTCATCAATTTAATATTTTGCANTTTTAACTTGTATTTTCACGAAAAGGAGGCTTTACTGGCTCTGAAACGCTGCCCTTCTTTAGTCATATTGCTCCATTAAATACGTACCATGAATTTATCTAGTAATCAAAATAACTATTTGAATTTTAGAAACGTTTTAATATAACTCTGCTGTTTTTTTCAATTGAATATTTATTGTATATTTTTAAGTAACGTAATTATTTTGAATAAGTAATTGCTCATCAATTTAATATTTTGCATGAGTGTTTGAAGTATTTATAGTAAACAGAGTTGCTTTTGATAATTTTGAAACGTTTTACACTACTTGTCTTGTTTGCCAGTTAAATATTTACTGTAATTTTGAGCTACGCAATACTTTAATATATGTGTATGAGTACTTTTATCTATATTTTTTACACTGTGATAATTTTACATGTCATATTTTTTTTGTAAATGTTCAATACTAATGTTTAATCCTAAGGTGCTGCTAATTTGTAAAATATTCTGAAGTTACAGAGCTTGAAAGTGACATCGTCTTTGTACAGAGCTTATTTATGCTACGCACGTGGGGATGACAGTTTATCACGGTTTAAGCGATAATAGGACTCGTGAGAATAGCTACAGAATTTCGTCTGCATAGGTGAAATTTGGATTTTCAAGTTTGGCTTCTTCAAGGATGTACTTCAACTACAAGAAGCCCCTTAAAATAACATAACGTGCGCCGACAGCAGCGCGTCCCTCGAAAGACTCTTGACGAGCGTGACCAGTGTCGTATTTTCTACGAGAAGCATACAACACTACAGTATACAACGTCGGAATACTATATTTGGACTTCGACTAACATCGACGTGAGAACTGCGCNACTTGACTCATACCAGAAAAACAAAATACTTCACCCAGATGGCATTACAAAATTAGCAGTTTATCTCTGGCTCCTTGAACATTAATAATATGATTGAAATATTATTCTGCTTGAGGTTTTGTCCTTTGAAACACTAGTGCCCTCGTGATAGTTAAAATAATTAGTACTTGAAAAGTTCAAAATCACGCCAAAAATCTTTAATGTTCCTTCCAAAAATACTTTAAATAAAACTTATGCAATGAGCTAGTGGCAGAGCAAGAATTCAGTTCAGGTTTGCCATAGTAAATGTCGGAAAAAGTCGTGTACGTAAGAAAACCAACATGACGGCGTGAGAAATGTTCTAGAAGGTTTATTTACGGTNAAATCACGCCAAAAATCTTTAATGTTCCTTCCAAAAATACTTTAAATAAAACTTATGCAATGAGCTAGTGGCAGAGCAAGAATTCAGTTCAGGTTTGCCATAGTAAATGTCGGAAAAAGTCGTGTACGTAAGAAAACCAACATGACGGCGTGAGAAATGTTCTAGAAGGTTTATTTACGGTGTTAATATGAAACCATTTTGAATTTTTTAGCTGAAATCAGTGATTAAAACGTAGAATTTTAAGATCTAGAAGTTCCCGATGATCAAGTACGCCGACNTTTTTTAGCTGAAATCAGTGATTAAAACGTAGAATTTTAAGATCTAGAAGTTCCCGATGATCAAGTACGCCGACGAGGCATCTCTTCGGATGCACAGCAGCCCTGAGTGACGTCTTCCCNCTAGAAGTTCCCGATGATCAAGTACGCCGACGAGGCATCTCTTCGGATGCACAGCAGCCCTGAGTGACGTCTTCCCTAATTGTAAGCGCACGGCTTACGGTGCTAGCATACAGTTCAATGGCACCTTAACGGACGTCTCACGAGTTCTAGCTAACCTCTCTGAAAGCTACGCGGAGAGAAGCTACACAGGCCTACTTCTTGCCTACAGCATCTCGTGTCTTCATCTCTATTGAACGGTCTGCAATTTCAGGGGTGCGAACTCGGACTTTCCTAAAAAATATCTAAATGTAATGCCTAGTGCACAGCCCACCCGGGCTAGCTGCCTGACGTCGCGTAACAAGATGTCTGTCTTCCTTCTCGAAAACTTAACTTAAGAACGTTCTTTAAAAACTCACCAATCACGAGGGTCACAATTCAAATTATTCTGTACTGCCACTTAAAACTGCCCCCGACGATCAAAAATACAAAGTACACGTACACAATATAAAATCAGAAAGACATAAATATGCGGCCAAATTAAAATACTGTTGCAAAACAAAANACACGTACACAATATAAAATCAGAAAGACATAAATATGCGGCCAAATTAAAATACTGTTGCAAAACAAAATATATATTACGGACTCTGTTTCTGTTTCAAAATAAAACTATCTCTTGCCACGAAATAAAATTAATCATGCGAAAAAAATTATATTGAGCATGTTAAACCTAAAAATTATGTATTAACAGTTATTAATTATTATAGCTCAGAAAGTGGGTGTTACATTCTTTTTTCTTAAGGAACATGGTGTGCAAAGGAGTAGAATTTTTTTTTAAATATTGGAGGTGGGAGATGGCAATAACGTCATTTGTGGGTGCAATAAGTCACGTACAGAACAATGCACGATTATTTTATACATATCTTGCAGACGAAAGCGTTAAAGTATTATGTGAGATCTCACAGAGGCGTGTTTGAAATATAGAATATCTCACAGTGACGTGTTTGAACTATTGACGTAAATTTGTTCTTTGGCGAATAAAATGTAATTAAATCAAGTAGATTCAATGTCGGTGCGTCTGTAATTACAGGAACTGATTATGTAACAATCTATGTCGTTTATCACAATGTTACTTTAATGTTCTAGAGTAAAGTTTTTTTTTCAATTAAATTTGGTTGCTTTAATGATTTTAATAAGCCTTTTAAGTTAGATTATGATGCAATGGTATTAAGCACTCGGGGAATTTTTCTTTTATTCAAATTCTTTTTAAATGTATTCCTTTGTTTATTAGTGTGGGTAATGATGATGTATCTACCGTAGAGTGAAATATGATAGAGTGCTTCTCGGGGTGCGCAGAACCAAATTGTTTAGACAAAGATACTTTGATTTGTTTTGCCTACAAACACGTGATCTGTGACGTATCAACAAGGACATTTGTGTGTGCATGAAACAGATGACGTCTAAATAACAATAATAGTTAAAAGCAATTTTCTGTATTTTTAGCCCGTAGAAAATACACAAATGTAGAAACACNCGTCTAAATAACAATAATAGTTAAAAGCAATTTTCTGTATTTTTAGCCCGTAGAAAATACACAAATGTAGAAACACGTTTTCTTTTCTCAGTGATAATTTTTTTGTGCTTCTACCACAGTCCTCCAGTGATTTTTTGTTGTTTAATTACAGTTGTATACAAGTGTTTCAAAGTTTCTAGCAAACCCAACCTATACAGTTCGGGCAAGATTACAGAATTATATGAAAATATAGTAAATTTTAAAAAATACATCCTGCGCAGCTTGTTAAAAAATGTTTTATCACCTGAAGATTAATGGAAGTGTACCCAAATATTTTATCACAGCGCACTTGTTGCCGCAGTTATTAATTATTGAGCAGTGGCATTCCCAAAAATTAAAAGGCAATCGAATTTGGTTTTTAGCCTACTTTCCGAAANCGTTTTCTTTCCTTAGTGATATTTTTTTTGTGCGTCTATCACAGTCTTCCAGTGATTTTTTGTTGTTTAATTACATTTGTATACAAGTGTTTCAAAGTTTCTAGCAAACCCAACCTATACAGTTCGGGCAAGATTACAGAATTATATGAAAATATAGTAAATTTTAAAAAATACATCCTGCGCAGCTTGTTAAAAAATGTTTTATCGCCTGAAGATTAATGGAAGTGTACCCAAATATTTTATCACAGCGCACTTGTTGCCGCAGTTATTAATTATTGAGCAGTGGCATTCCCAAAAATTAAAAGGCAATCGAATTTGGTTTTTAGCCTACTTTCCGAAAGAAAGAAAGGCTTACGAGATCACTTTCCTGTCTGTGTGTATGTGTGAGTGTATGTGTGACTTTGTGTGCGCCCCCTTTTCTATTTTTAGACCACGCCAGGCAATTTCTTTCAAAATGGCGACCAGTATTACTATATCTGATAATTTAAAGCTATAAGGGATCTGCACAAAATGGAATACATGTATAATTACGAGCACAAACGATAATAATTCCCCTCAAAATTTAATGGGTGAGCCGAACATAAAAATAGCTTACGGTAGTGAATGCTAAGAAGTTTAGAAGAGATAAGACGATTTGTCACCCGTCGCATCAGACGAATTGAGACGATGCCGCCGCCGACCGCGAATCTGCCCACCTTATATAGGGGAGGTGGGGGCAAAACCGCCCCAATAACAATCAGTCTATTAAAATATAAAGAAATTAAAGCAATTTAGCCATTTTTACGGCTTTATTAAGTAATAGTACTATTAGTTCACACATTTGAATTAGTTTTTATGCACAAAAACAACATAAAAAGTGGTAGTAACCTCAAAATTGAATTAATATAAAAAAACGGTTTTGCCCCTAAAGTGGGGCACAACCGACCCCGCAATTTTCATTGGGGGCACAACCGATTTTTGCCGTTATTGGCAAAAATCACAGACATAGTACTCGAAATCGTCTTCTTCATCTATGCCTGCACAGGCATCATGAGCCCAACCAGGACACTTTGTACATTTAATCCAACCATCTGTTGACTTAGATTTAGAGAATATCTCTAAGCAAAATATGCATTCATTATCTTCATCTTCAGCTTCATCTTCACTATCGCGTTTAGCTTTCTTGATTGATTTTTTCACTGCTTGTGTTTTCTTTCGCTTAAATTTTTTATTTGCAGTTGTTTCAAGCGTCTTCTTTTCCTTCAATTCCTTTGTTGTTAGTGTGGTCTTCTTGCCTTTTCCTTTGCCTTT
>NQII01011487.1:17871-32628 GCA_002778355.1 Clitarchus hookeri
CCAGTAAATTTAAAACCCGTTATCCAAATTTCACCTAACTCTGCCCACATAAAGTTGTTAGCAAGTGCATCAGACGTTTATAATTTTCAATTAATCCGGTTTTTTTTTTTTTTCCAAAATAGCATCAATTGAAAACATTAAGGGCACTATTTTATATCTCTGGGACCATTTAACTGAATTAAAACAAATTTTGTAAGTTGATAGAGCACGACGTAAGCGTTGAATTTATAAAGCAATAATGTTATTGGTTAGTCATTTTAGAAGGTTGTACAAAATTAATAAATAAAGTTTTTACGTTATGTTTCGGCAAATATAACACAGATTCCTGTTAAATTCGGCATAAAAGTAGTTATTTTATAGGCCATGTTAATCCTTGCAATTTAAATTGAAAGGACACTTATTTTCAAAATGGCATGCGTATAAATATTTTAGGGTCCATTTGGTACATCTACCATACCGTTTGACTAATTTAGACCAAACATGGCATGCTTAAAGTATCCATTACGACTATAAAATGTGCCAATACATAGCCTCTTTGTCAGCCGTTTTGTAAGCTAGTGCCACATGAAAAATAAAGTTCTTATGTCATATGTCGAAAAAATTGAATATATTCTTACCAAATTTGGCAATAAAGTAATACTATTGCAATTCATGTAAAATTAGGTTTTTGTGGGTCAGACACTTACTTTCAAAATGGCGGCCATACAAACATTTTAAATAACTATGCTGCATCTACGAAACCAGGTAATAAATTTAAACGTAACTTTGCATGCCGGCAGTATTTATTACAACTATCAAATGCGTATAACCAGAGTATCTATTGTCCGCTATTTTCAGAGATAGCGACACGCGAATATATAATGTTTTATCAAATCTAGGAAAACATCAACCAATTGCTATCAAATTTGTCAAACAATTAGTACTACAGTTGGCTATGAAAACTGACATCTTTTAAATTGGCTAAACACTTAATTTCAAAATTTCAACTTAACTTTGTATGCTGGCAGTAACTTTTACAACATTAAAACGTGTCTACACAGAACTTATTATGTCCATCATACTGTAAGATAATGAATGCTATATGAATAAACACAAACTTTTTCCATATCTCTGTAACAATAAACCTATTCCTACCTAATTTGACAAACAAGTAGTTCTATGGTAGGCCATGTAAAATGACATGTTTTTTTTTGTGTATTTGACATTTATTTTAGAAATTATTGCCATATATAAATATTTAAATTTTATATATAGAATTTTCCAATACAAAACCATTTTTTTTTCTCCATTGATGAAGATAGTGCCATTTGAGAAAATTGAGCTTATATACTATTTGTCGGGGACTAATCAACCGATTCCCGCAGAAATTTGCACATAAGTCTTCGTGCTACGGTGGGCCACGTAAATTTACACGTTTCAAGTGTGTCTGGCATTATTTAATATGTGAATCATAAAAAAATAGATATGTTAGTCATATCTATTAAATAAAATAACCCATATCAATTAAACTTTGTATTCGGAGAGTATTCATTACAAGCATCAAATATTTTTAGAGAAATATTTTTTGGCCACCTTTTTGTAAGACAATGCCTGGTGATAACATGTTACATTCATGCAATATCTTGGCAACCAACCTAATATTTCCCACCAAATTTTTCGCATAAGTAGTACTACAGTAAGCCACGTAATCTTACATAATTTAAATGGGTCAAATATTTTTCAAAATGGTTGCAATATAAGTTGTATGGATAAGTTTGTCGTTTGTATGAAATAAATTTACAAAAATTAAACTGATCTTTGTATGGTGACAGTATATGCTAGAAGCACCAGTTATCACTGTACATATAGTCAATCATATTATTGCAGAGCAGACAGTCATATAATAATAATAATAATACATTTGGATCAAGTAACGAGATTTAGGTGGTTTGTCTCCAACTCACAATTTTTTTTTGTTTTTAAAGTATAAACAGAACTAATCGAATAAATACTTTAAAAATAACAAAATTAATTATAAAAGCAAAATTGTACTTAATGCTTATTCTAATAAAAAAAAGTGTAGTTACTCTTACGGGGTAGTCCCACATGTTTTAAATAAAATTTGGCTTAACTGAAGTTATTATAAAGTAAACACCGGCCAGTTGTAGCCCATATTGGCTAGTTTCCTAGACACGTAGTTTTTTCCTGCTACTCACAAGTGAACATTGTGTGTAATCGCAGGAGGACGTAATTTGTTACCGACGCTAAATTAAAAATATCAAGTGTCCATAAATTTACACGTAACATTTTCAATGCGACCTTTAGGCATGCTACTATTTTTACTTATATCATTGCCAAATTAACCAGGAGCAAGTAAGCCAGTGAATCAGTTAAGATACGTGCAGAAAGAGTCAGGAAATTTCTTCAAAGTTTAATTTAAAAACTCATTTATTTATCTCGAATAGCCTATAAAGAGAAAAGTAGGACTGATACCTACATGCAGTCCATGCCGAAATCACGTATCTCCGACAAACACAACATGACATGTGCGACATAAAATTAATACCACAGAGCCAATCAAACACAAGACACTTGTGACGTCAACGCGACGAAAAATGTCATACGACCAGCAATTTTCGATTAGAAAAAATATATGATTTGCTGTGCCGTGCATTACAGCAAACCGGGTGTGCAACGTTGTAAAACGAAATACTTGAACTAACTTACACCACGGTGGAAAATTTGCATCTTGAAGGGAAAAAACAATTGACATCTTATTGCATTAAATTCGTAAAAATTAACATAAATACCTTCTGTTGTTTCAGAGTAATATCTTCCCACTTTATCAGCATCGTGTGTTCCAAATTTCCATTCCCTCCACCTTCTGAGACTAGCTAAGTCTGTGAGCGCCTGTAAATGGCGCCGGAAACTTTTTTAAACATTTCCGTACATTCATGGAAATTTGTGCGGAAATTGCAGTAAATGTAGGTACCGCAACGCAGTCCGTGATGACGAATAAACGGAACTAACCTCCTTAAATACAAAACATGGAAAATCTCCGTTTTTCCTGTAGCTTTGGATAACAGGAACGAACAACGCAGTCTCTAAACGAAGATTGCTTCGCCGATGTAACCAGAACATAGTCGTTTGTGTGGCAGTTAGGATATCCACGCCTCTTACACAAACTCCTTTTAACATCAAAAAGTAGCTTCAGGCTTTCGCGACATTTATAAATACTAAAAACACACTAACGTTAATAGAAACTGAACATATATCTTACGTGACTAAATGGTATATATTTAACTTGCATCAAAAGTATCGTGTGAAGATCGTAGGTGGGTGGGCCGACCTCCGTGGCGCAATTTGTTGCGTGCCGGCTAACGGCGCCGGGGTGTCCGGTTGAAATGCCGGATAATCATGAGAGTATACAGTATCTGTGATCGTCCGAGTCACCTTTCGAGGAAATAAGCAAACAAACATTGTCACGTGTCGAATGTATCACTAAAATAAATTAAAAATGAGAAAAAAAATGTTAACCTTGTCGACTTCTAAACTATCGACACGTGTTCATCCCTCTCGGGAATAAAATATTTCCACTTATGTAAATATCTCTTTTGCAAACAGTACGACACCTGCACAACGTAGACGCAATACTTCATCGTTATCTCTTTAAAAAAAAGCTATCAATACATAAAAATTAACTAGCAAATTCGTGGAGAAGATCCCTGGATTCACAGAAAGTTCTGTGAAATTTATGGAAAGTCCGTTTTTGAAAAGCAGCGTGTCCGCAATTTACGGCGAGTTTGCGAATACCTCTAGAGAATATTTTACCAGCATTTTTCCACAATGTAAGATAATTTTTTTTTTTCAACTGTGTAACGTGCGTGTAAACTGTCGCACTGTAAATTCAAGCAGTCGCAGTGAAAAGGGCCTTTNTTTTTTTTTCAACTGTGTAACGTGCGTGTAAACTGTCGCACTGTAAATTCAAGCAGTCGCAGTGAAAAGGGCCTTTGTCGTGTTGTCGTCGTTGCAGTTTTCGTCGATTCGCTCCGGGCTCGTCGGAACTGTGTGACTTCGGCGACGAGGAGGCCGAGCTGACGACGGCCAAAACCTAACTCATGTCCAAGGTTACGACGTTTCTGAACATACAGGAGATTTCAGTTGTTGTTGTAACCAGGAGGTCCCATAACCATAACATTTTCTGTCCATTACCGTGCGGCCTTAAGTGGCCTCCCAAGGTAATAAATTTTAAGCGCCCCCAAGGTCACGTCTAGCAGCAAGGAAGCGTTGCGACGACGGTAGCATAAACAAGCTTCGCGTGTTTTCTGTTTCCTCAGAATCCTAAGCGGTGACTATAGCCTTTTAATACAGCAATTTTTGCAGAAAATATACAATATCGTCGTTATATTTTAAAGCACTGTTTTACAGAAGAGCAAATACCGTAAACAGGTCACCTGATTTTGACACTTTTCAACGACCACATTTATGTTTCAGTATCCATATTCATGACTTGGTAACAAAATNAGGTCACCTGATTTTGACACTTTTCAACGACCACATTTATGTTTCAGTATCCATATTCATGACTTGGTAACAAAATATCGACTTTAATTTCTGCCCTGAAAAAAAATAAAATTTACATTGGAATATTTTACAGTTTAAAAATTAGAACGGTTTACAATGAGAACCGTATGATCACTAGGAAGGCACATTGAAACCTAAACTTGCGACCATGACTCACCACTGTTGAACCACAAATGATGTGGTTTTGCTAAGGCCGATCGAAACTTGGACGCCGCCTGTAGAAGTTCTTTCTTGGTAACGCAGAGAAATTCTTACGAACGATGTCTCGTGTAATTTTGCCACCGTTACATGCCAGCTATAAAGCACAATTACGAAAAATTGACAAAACTTGTCTCGGTGTGATGCTCTCACGAAAACGGTTTTTCGAGGAAACACGAAACGCTTGAAAGGGTTCAGTAAGTTGCCGGTCAGGTACCCGACCTTTCTAATGTTGACTTCGCCCGCCAAATGTTCACAGACGTCAGTTATCAAATCTGACCATATTAACGAATTTTTCATTTCGTAATTAATTCACTATATCCCAACAATGAATCTCGAATTCTGACATATAGCATCACAATTGCTGTTGGTGCATTATGTTGTTGTTGTGAATGACACAATGTATTGTTGGAACAAGTCGTGTGTCACGTGTTATTCATACCTACCCCAACCATCTACCGCTGACATGCAATTAGGACCGTGGTGGTGGAATGGCCAGACTTCTCACCTCCCACAATGGCGAATCGGACTCGATTCCCGGCGGGGTCGACACGAAATATTCCTATCTGGGAAACGTGGCAGACGTTACCATTGGCCGGTGGGTTGTTTTTCGGGGCACACCCACTTCACCACCATGCAATTTCGCCGTTTCCCCATCGCCACCCCACGTCATCTTCATCGGCATGAATTAATTTCTCGAAAACGGCGGCATTTAACTTAAAAACACGTGGCGAATGTTTTGTTCACCATGCACGGTAGACAACAAATCCACAGAAAAAAACCAAACAAAGTGAAAATAGTTACATTTTTATTTGCACAAATGTGCCACCAAACTCTCAAGTTTCATGGATGGGGGGTTGATATTGGATCCCATATTTGTGTGCCTTGTTCTTCGTCATTCTGACTATGTTATTAGTAAAAAACATGCTTCAACTTCACTTTCAAGGGCGTTTTTACTTCTTCGGAATAGAATTAGGCTATATGTCGTGTTTGTGTTTCGACCTATTATTTGGTGAGGAACAGCCTGCCAACTTTTGTCGGTAGAGTTCACATCCAACATGTATACGCAAAGGTTTACCAGAAAGACTTCCCGAGAAATCTGTAAAAAAAAGATGTATTAAACAGGCTCTTTCAAATCTGTGATTCATTTCTGAGCAGTATTATACCAAGAGCTATGAAAATAAGGGAGTCATTCTCAATCGAAGCATTGGAACTTCTGGTCCCAGAGAAACCGCCTACAATGCATGTACATCCAACATCAACAGGGGATGGCGTCGAAGATGTGCCTCAAGAGGAAGAAGTGACGTACATTGAAGAATTTGAACCTGAATCCGATTAAGATACATACCATTGTTTGTTTTTTTCCTCGTAGTTTTTAAATAATGCTATTGACTAAGTTGTTTTATTTATTTTCTTCAGTCAATGCAATTGACTCAGAGAAACTGCTTTATGTCTATTTGGCATCCTGGCATGACTTTAGTATTTACCTTCATAAGTACATTGTGTTGTTAGTAATACATGTACAATTAGTATTTATTTNTGACTTTAGTATTTACCTTCATAAGTACATTGTGTTGTTAGTAATACATGTACAATTAGTATTTATTTGTGTGTGTTACAACACGCTTAGGCCCCGAAGTTATTTATGCCTAAAATATGCGAATGCAGCATGGGTGTTTCGAAAATGATGTTTCAGTACTCATTGACATGTATACTTTGCAACACANTAAAATATGCGAATGCAGCATGGGTGTTTCGAAAATGATGTTTCAGTACTCATTGACATGTATACTTTGCAACACAAAACGTTTCTGTTTTTCGTCTTTATTTATTGTCCAATCACCTCTAAACCTGTTTAATGGTTTTGGTGAGCTTTCAGGGTTTAAGGCGCCCGTCTACCTGGCGCTTGAACTGCGTTGCAGAGTGTTCGAAATACACGTTTTTCAACGAAACTATTAAGCCTGCGTCCAACGTACTGATCTACGAAAAGAACACACACTTCATACGAGAGCTATATAGTACTTTCAAACTATCACGTACGTTAGAAACATTAATTCAGAGTACTCCAAAACCGCTAAAAACGGCCTTTCCATGGCACTGTAGCTTAAAATGCACGCATCAGATACATACAAAACTACTATAGGGGCCTGCATTGAACCTTCCTAAAGACTTCCCACTAATAAAATAATTTGGTCACCGCTGAAAGTCCCATAGGTACACGCAGCACGACGAGAACACTGCATGCCAGTTCAGAGCCTTGCGCTTAGCGGCGATGGCGTACTTGATGCGCGTGGCAGTGTCGCCCTTATCGCTCCCGCGCTTTTCTGCCTAAACGTGGGAAAAAGTTCCAGGTAGACGGGCGCCTTAACACTCCACTGTGCGGTGGGATGATTTCAATCAGATCCACCAACGATAGCATATTCCACCAGTCACTGCAACAAAATAACAGAAACGCAGTTATTACTACCACTTGGTGAACGTGGCGAGATTCTCGGGAGAACAAGATGTAACCAAAGCTGTTAGTGTAATTTTAAAAGAGAAATCCAAAATGACGTAATACAGTAGAATCCCGATAATTCGTATTGTCAAGGGACTGAATGTTAAATATGAATTATCGAGATATTCAAATTAGCGGGATTACCAAAATCGGGAGCAAAAAAAGAATGCCAATTTGCATTAATATGTAATGACAATCGCATGGCTAAATATTATGTATACATATGTACTGTATACATTAATCAATAATTATATCAATAAAAAACACATTAAAAATTTACGTTTAAGTAAATCTGTATTTTTCTTTTGGTGCAAACCTTGCAGACGGGTATTGTCGATGACTTTGTCAAGCATGTTCAAAGCAGAAAATATTCGCTAAGAAATGGCGCACGTTGTTGATGTATTGTTTAGCCACTTTAGGTGTAATTGTCAGCACATCATCTTCGTCATCACCTTCACTATCAATGTCCTGAGATGGAGCCAAAATTTCGTCATCAGTTAGAATCCCCGCTACCGCTAGGCCATCGTCAAAATGGACGAAATATTCAAACGTTATAGAATTTTCTTCATTTTGAGGAAGACGATTCCAATTCACAGGGCATTCTAAGTCTTGTTCAGTAACTGCTGATGAAAGTTCCACCTTCGTGAATCCACAGCACGAAAACCGTTTTTTATTGTGCTTTCGCTAACACTTTGCCATGCCTTGTGAGCAATGTTCATGGCTGAAAATAAAGTGACTTTATGATCCTCCCCATCCTCGATGCTATCAAGGAGTTGCATCACTACTTCCTTGTCGTAAAAGGTTTTGAACGTTTTAATTATGCCCTGGTCTAGAGGCTGCAGCTTAGAAGTAGTGTTGGCAGGCAAAAACACAACATTAACATGACTGAGCGGTGGGGTATTGTTGTGGGCCGTACAATTATTCATGAAAAGTAGAAATTTTTCGCTGCCTTTTCTCCATATCAGCATTCACTGATCGTATCCATTCCTTGAATAATTCGCCCGTCATCCACGCTTTTTTGTTTGCACGATAGGTCATCGGAAAAGTTTTTATGTTTTTAAAACATCTTGGTTTGGCTGATTTGCCTATCATGAGCGGTCTTAATTTCTCAGATCCATCCATGTTGGCGGCCAAAAATATGGTTACACGTTCTTTACTATTTTTTTCCGCCATGAAACTTTTCTTCCTTAAAACACATTGATCGGTCGGGGAGACAATTATAAAATAACACCGTATCATCGGCATTAAAAATGTTGCTGGGCTCATAAGAATCGATTATTTCTCCCAATTCGTATTTCTACTCAGAAAAAAACGTCGGCCGATACACTCGCACTTTCCCACTAAGCTTCTTCAATTTTCTGCTGTGCCTTTTTTTAAACCTATCAAACCAACCATCACTTGAACGAAAGTCTTTAATTCCTATTTTTTTCTGCGAAAACTTTTAATTTTTCTCTTAAAATGTTCCCTCCAACTGGTACATTCGAATTCCGTGCTAGCGCAAACCAATTTATTTAAATTATCTTCTAGTTGTGGATACTCACCAGTTCTAAAGCTCTTTACTTTGCTGTCAGATGTCTGGGAGGCGATCTTGTCCTAGTTCTTCAGAATTGATGTTATTGTGGAAGGAGGAACCTTATCACGTTTGGACACGTACATTTGTTTATCACCACCGGCCACGGTGGTAATGATTTCTTTTATTTCTCTAATGGAAAGACACTTATTAGCTCTTTTCGGAGGCATGGCTAAGACCGAACTGACTAACTTTTCACTCGCTCTGCTCCTTCCTACCCTCTCATAACCGTAGACCGGACAGCAAGGCGCCTCTTAGTTTTGAGAATCACAGACACATCGCCTCACAGACTACTCGGCGTCATTACCTGCCCTTCAAACTCACCTACGTCCCTCAGCACCCTTCCGGTCTTTTTTACCCTGCCCGAATTGCATAAATCTAGAGCTGGTGTACAGTCTAGGGTTAAAAACATTACGAGTTAACGAGATTTTTAAGTTGTAAATAAGAATTATAAGACGTTTTAATTGAGCTCGAGCACCAAAATAAATACGTATTATCGAGGGGGCTGGAACGCATTGTTTTTTTTACGAATTAAAGGAATTTTCTTAAGGGACCGGCAAATTTGTACGAATTAGTGGGATATACGTATAATCGGGATGCGAAATATCGGGATTTCACTATATTTATACATATATAATGATAATAAGTTTGTCCCGAGATGACTGTACGTGTAATAAGGATTGCATAAGAAGGAACAGTTTTGTTTGATAATTTGTCAGTCAAGGTGTATTAAATGCTTTTTTTAGGGAGCGGGTAATTTAAATACTTACCAATGACCAACGAACTTATTTTGTGTGTACGTTAAAATGTCTTGCATCATCATTACGATACTGCTGTTCTTTAAATATTTAGCGAAATAAAAGGGGAATACTGTAATTAAAATAGAATGAAGAATAAGCTTTGTAGGTGCATTTTGAGGCATAGGCCTATACAATTTTTTCTCCAACATTTAGAGTTCCGATTGTATTAATCCTAATCAACATTAAATTGTTTTTATGAGTACAATGGCCATTCTTGCAAGAATAAAATTTTTTTTACGCATATTCGAATTCTTGAATGAAAACAGTGCTGTTACCTGTTCGCGTTTAGTGACCAAGACATTAATTTCGTTTTGGAAGGAAAAAGCTAATGCACGCAGGATATCCGGTGGATGTTATCTGCTTAAGACGTCATCTCTCTTGTGGTGAGAAGGTGGAACCGACCATTGAGCGAGATCGAGAAAACCTCCACTGTGACTCATAATTTATGCGCACCATAAGGTAAAATGTTTTTTCGCTATGGTGTTTAAACATTCTGCGCATAAACATTATACGTAAGTAAAAAGTTAATTAAATCTTCGATAGCTTGCACCCGCAGTAGCGAGTGCATTATTTCTGGCAGTGTAATAGGAGGGGTCAGATTGTGTCGTGTAATGAGAAAAACTGACTGATTATCAGAAATAACTAATACCATTTTCATTCGCGAGACGGCATGCAGCAAAAAATCCGTTCTTTCACCAGGAGTTAGGGTGTAACGTGACGTGGGGAAAGCCGCAGTCGGTGCACCATTGCTGACCGAAAGACGACAAAGAACTTGGCACTGCCGATTATTTTAGATTAGATGCATTAGATGTCATCCTGGAATCTCCACTGCTACCAGCGGCGTAGACAGATGTAGATTTGTTACTTATGTAATATACAACAGATGGAAATTAATTCATTGCAGCTTGGTTATCTGCAGACATCGGTGTCAACAAAAAACACAGCCATCGATTAGTAAACTGATAGAACAACCATAAAACGACGTGCGTGGAAAATCTAATTTTTAAGAAATCTTAAATGCTAAGTTGCAGATGACGTAGATATTCATGATTACTTTTAAGTACAAATAAATAAAAAGCTTGAAAAAAAATGCGATTTTTTTACTCATGGTGTTATTGTACATTATAATCCATAAAAAAACTTCTCAGCTATAACCAACACAACTCGAAATAATTCAAACAAATGTATAACATTTTCCAGACAATTATTATTAAGGAAAATCTCCTACAATGAGTTTCACTACTTGTAAACATACCTTTATTTTGTTACACTTCGATGTCTAATGTTACAAGCATTCTGGTTTTACTGATTTTTATAACCGAGACATGTTCATATTTCTCATACACAAAGCAACAAATTTTACATGTACTTGTGTTTTCATAATTAATTTGTAGTGGCTGTTAAAATATTACAGTGTAAATTTTCTTACAAACAAAAAAACGTTGATTTCAATTTCATGTGATATTTGTTGTCATTCAGTCAATCAGACATCAAAGCTGGTATTGCCAATTAAACATGGTCCCCTTTGCACTTTTGTATGATTATCGATATGAAATACGATAAAATCTAACGAAAATGACCGGATCTTGCAGTTAAATGGTACAAAACACTCACTCGCCTAGCGATTCTTTAGCTGAACGTCGTGTGATTGCAAGCATCATTATAACAGAATCCCTTTTCTGATGTGCATCACACCCAACAGGGGTTACCCTTGTTTGACAATTCGTAAAATAATACTTAACTACCGTCTAAATGAGTATCAGAATGTTACTTTTACACTTATTTCTAGACAAAGTAAAAAAATATGATATTTACACATGATGTTTGTAATATTTACGGGATGAAGATTTGAAGTTAGGAAGATAAATTATTCTTTATATTTTTACATATGAACACTCTGTTATAGGCTTTTCACGGTAAAATGAGCACTTTTGAAAGCCCTGCTTAAGATCTTTCTGTATGTACATTGTTTATTCTTCCGCCTTATGTAAAATTAACGTTGTACCGGTCAAGTGAAAATGTGAAATTATTAGAAAAGGAAAATTTCACAAATCTGCTCATTTTTACACTTCGAAGCATTAGAAAAAAAACAGAAAGCGAAAGAAATAATTTAAGTCATTATAAATGGTTACCTAACACTTTTTATTCGACGTTAAGATATGGAATTACTTTCCATCCATCGTTACCAACTTTACTGGGCACAGTCACTCAGCACGCCCGTTAAAATATATGCAAGCAGGGGCAGTAACTTTTTTCTAAGGTTTATTTCAAAAGTGCTTATGTTCTCGTGAACAAACTTTACGCACGGCTAAGGTTTACTCAGGTTGGGAAGCTCAATGCTTTTAGTTTGGCAAGTAAATTTTTCGCCACTAGGTGCATGTGTACCGGATTGTCTTTATTTTCTACGTTAAAAAACAGGACAATTGTAACAATCATAAATCAAATATAAAATAACTTCGTAACTAAGTACAATCTTTATTTTTTTTTATTCGCGTAGCTTAAAATTGTAATTAAAAGTGACATATTTGGAACACTGCGCACCTACCGGCGGAAATTTTCCCTATGCCAAACTTTACCATAAAAAAAACTCGTTTTGTTCCTAACCTGAGTAGAATGAACCTTAGCACGGCTACTCTAGTTTGTCACAGTCGAGTCCAGTGGTTGCTCTTCCTCAAGATGACGTCAGCAATTCCCGGCGGACAGGAGGTAGGTTGGCCACGCCTGCCTGCTTATCTGTTGCTCAAATGACGTCACTCTTACTTGCTGGAAGATTCGATGACTTGGGAGCTACTGAGCGAATTTTCTCAGCATCACTTACAATGACGCGAGTCGTGTTGCGAAGAACACTTCCGTGCTGAGTCACCCTCAGCTACGAAAGCCGCTGTACGCGCATCTATGTCGGGAAGTCTCAACTGTTCATTAGTGGCTAGAGTTACCAGCTTTTACAGATATGTCGTAAGGGACATTTCCGAAAACTCGACGCACAGTAACTGATTCCAATGAAATTACCAAGGAAAATTGTTGTAAAAAACTACCTGTAATGTGTGAAAGACGGTTGTCATACAATGCACGAGTAAACATTTTCTCTAAACACAAAAGATTTATACTCTAATTATGGCCACAATTCGTGGGGTTTGAATTTATGACCTAAACAGCTATAAATAAATAAGACACACTGGAGTAAAATAAAATATATTGTGCACATCATGGAAAGCTCTACCTCCACGGGGGCCTCGGTGGTTGAGTGGTTAGACTGGTCGCCTCCCACCAAAGCGAACCTGGTTCAATCCCCGGCCGGGTATTCATATGCGGGAATCGTGGCGGACGGTGCCGTTGGTAGGCGGTTTTTCTCAAGGATCTCCAGTTTCCCCCACCCTTTCATTCCAGCGCTTCTCCATACTCACCTCGCTTCACACTCATCGACTCTCAACTCGCCGTTGTTAATAGCCGCCCAAAACTCTTCACTCACTCTACCTCCATGAACGCACTTGTCGACGAGTACCACCTGTTGGCGTCAAACGTAGGGCCTATCTGTGGCCATTTGGTTAAAGTATCGCAGTAAACGTACATGTTCTCAATGAGTGTATTTATAATGTTCTTTTTGAAGAAGTCTGAGATACGGAATATATATCACTGGATAACTCTTTCAGCTCCGGGATGCTGAAAATTTCTTACAATACGGGACAGGACCAGAAAGGTCACTGCGGAATATGATTGACTTCAGAGCAGAAACTGGGGCTCCAAGGAAATGGAGATTGTTTCATGAGTGAAGGAAATTTGGGTGATATTGTAGTAGTAGTGGGCATTTTGATCGCATGTTTGTAGTTAATGAGATATGTTTTTCCTGTTATTTTACTAAAACCACAATCCCTAACTAACATGGATGCGCCCTAGGAGATTTGTAACAGTTTCTGCAATTTTGCAACGTTTACTAATGAAACCTCCTATTTCATTCAAATTTTCTACATTCGTAGGTTTGGAATTACTCATTCCGAAACAATAAGGCAAATATTTTCATTGCATGTTGTCTTTAATTGACGAAAAATACTTTTGACAACGTGTTTCTTCAACATTCATATGTCTACCTAGAATGAATATGTTCCACAAAACGGGGCCGCGGTGGTGTAGTGGCTAGAGCGCTCACATAAAGGTGAACCGGGATCGATTCCCGGTTGGGTCTCTCCTGGATTTTCGCACTAGGGAATCGTGCCGTACGATGCCACTGGTTGGCTGTTTTTTTAAGGAGATCTCCCGTTTCCCCCACCCTTGTTATCCGGCGCTGCTCCATTTCCACCTCACTTCACCCTTATTATCTCTTAAGACATCGTTGTTAAGATTAGCTTAAATCTACCCACTCCAATCAACTGCTGTACAAAACGATGTATACCATAGACAATATCTGCTTCATTTTCCGAACTAAAAGAGAAACATTATTTAACAACCATTATGAGTATTAGGGTTATGCCGATGTGGGAACAAGGGCTGGAGGCAGGCTGAGGCACCGAGGCGCCGTCCGCCCCATGGTAGGCGTGGCAACCATCGTACGCTATCTTGGTAGGTGTGGCTGGCAGCCATATTGGTCGGTGCAGTCCGCCATCTTCGTAGGCATCACAGACATTGTCTGCCATCTTGGTAGGTGCAGCCAGCAGCCATGTTGGTTGGTGCAGTCCGCCATATTGTTTTCGGCCACCATATTGTTCCCGGCAGCTATCTTGTATCTGGCCGTCATTTTTTTTGTTCACCATATTATTTCCCAATTACTCACATTCGCATTTGTTCCATGTCCTCCACATGCCGTAGTTCTCTCGTCGTCTGCTAGAGTGCACCATTTTTTCCTATAGTGATGTTTATCGCTNCATGTCCTCCACATGCCGTAGTTCTCTCGTCGTCTGCTAGAGTGCACCACTTTTTCCTATAGTGATGTTTATCGCTCACCTTCGTTTGACCTCGCCATCTTCTTTCCTTTTGTCTTTCGTTGAACTTTCGCCTGCTCGGGGTGGTGGTGTTGCTCTCGCTTGGCCACCATGTTGGTTCTAGAGTTGGCAGCTAGGGGCGCTGCTTTTTTATTTCTGATCTCAAAATATCGTCTGGAGGAAGGCGGGAACGAACTGCCGAACCTTGGGTTGGTA
>NQII01011489.1:0-23333 GCA_002778355.1 Clitarchus hookeri
ACCACAGGGTAGCCTCCTTGGCCCAATATTATTAATTATAAATACATGTGTCTTCCCAACAATGACACTAGCACAGATAGCAGGCTATGCAGACAATACAATGATTTTTACTGTCTCAGCCTATAGAATGCTGTCATAAAACCAAAGGAAAGTCTTAAGGAGGAAAACTGAATTAAGTTTTCGAGATTTTGAGTTATGCGCGACTCTAGCAAATAGTGTTTAAATTGACTGCATCATCATTACTTTTTTAATGTATTTTGTTGGAAATACTGTTTTATATTTAAAATATTTGTGTTGAAAAAATAGTAATCTTAAAGCAATCATTGTAGGTTTTTAATGCAAATGTTAAGCAGATTATTGCTACAAAAATTATTATAGTGCTTATGAAACACTTTAAGAATTTTTTTTTTATTTTTCTTTACAAACATACTAACAAAATAGATTTTTGTGGGCCGTGTCACCATGAAAGTCATGCCTGTATGTCTGACATTCAAATAAAGAGTTTCCTAAAGTATATAGTGAAATTACTTATAACAGAGTACTGACGTGAACCATGCATCCATGAGTGCCATCGCGACCACTTGTAATTACCCAGTCATGTACACCATCTGGCCGACACCAGGCCGAGGTGAAAACTCGGCCACAATCACGACAGAAAGTGCCGGCGAGAACGAAACACACCCGCCTCACCGTCATGGACCACATGACTCAAATGACTGTCTTGCTTTATTTACCTCAAGAGGTAACTCTTGAGCGCGAATAACAAGAGGTCCAGCATGGTGTCCCGTCGAATGCCATAGCTGTCAGGCGCACCATCCATTGGAGGGAACATCAGTGGAGCTCGCACAGCAATGCCCAGTGTCTCCCCTACTGACATCACATCGACCAGCCTACTGGCCTGGAAACAAGTGACACAAGACCCCCAACCTAGTGGAAACAGTGTGCAATAAAATAAAGTATCATCCGAAAGTGCTTCGAACACTGTATTTATTAAATTCAGTGCTCTTTATTTCTTATTTATTAAATCAAGTATGGCTACCTACACCCCTTTGAGGGGATGGACTCGTCCAACCCTCCAGGTAGAAACACTTGAACTCGCCCATAGGCGAGATTTCGGGAAGTGGGTTAGCCGATTTGAAAAACAATCTTATTATAAATTTTGTAATTATTTTTTTATTGTCTACATGTAACCATGCTTCTTCTCTTTTCATCGGACTGCCTAGAGCCGCTTTAATTACTTTTAATTAATTTATTTAGTGCGGAGACATACCCAATAACATCACAAAACTGAACTTAATTAATACTTATCTAGCGTCGGTTGTGTCACCAACGTGTTTTTGGGTGGAGTAGAATAACTCTGTCCATATTAATTTTTCCCTAAGAGGGCTCTATGTAGTTTAAATGTAGTTTTGGCATTGGCTTCGGCAACCCCTTGCAGAAGCCGACATCATGATGCCAGTCAGACCTCAGCACTCGGACAGGCTCGCAGCCCAGGAGTTTCACTCTGTGCACACCCCCTCGTCCACCCTCAAGTTTGTTTGAAACCATTTCACTAAAATAGCTAACATAACATAACTGGAACATTTTGTCTTTTCTTAGTGCCGAGGGGCCGACTGTCTGTATCCCTGCGATGCAATCCAGGGCATAATGCTTCACACGTAAAACTTCTTAATATTCATGGCTTAGGCATTTTCCTTACGTAACAGTGTTTGTGCATACAGAGTGCCGAGTCCGCTTACGTGTTATGTGTACTCTAAGGACACACATGTAACCAAGTAATAAGTAGACATCTAAAATCCATGCTTGTATTTTATTTATTATCTAACGCCTTTTGGTTTTTTGGAGTGCTGCACCTACTTGCAGTACAGACCATTTTAAGTACGAAAGTGTGTAAGGTGGTTAACAACCTCGCCATCATAACTGTTAAAATCAGACAGCCATTCTGGATTGCATGCTCCATCTACTTCTATAAACATCCTAGATCCTCCGAGGACTCCAGGGACCCATGGGATGTCGACCGAACGAACCTTATTTAACTCATGCTCAGAGTTATGGTGCCATTCAATTTAATCAATCGACCCCCTTAATATAAAATATAAGATAAGGTGGGGACTTCTGGAACCCCCTCGTGTCATATGACTTTGCCAACTTTGCCATTAATAACCGAGACCAATTGTGTAAGTACGTCACGTGTGGTGAACTAGGGCAACAAACATTTTTTTATGTCCCATAAGGTCCAAATGTAACTAATTTTGTTTCATGTACTTATGTCCCACAATGTTTCAGTATAATTCTGTCTCATTTGTAAATGTCTCACAACATTCAGAGTACTTTGATTATATTTTGTAATTTCTTGCAACAGGCAGAGTAACTTTTATCATCCAGTGTAAATTATTTACATGTGTTTTAATTTCATGATGTTTCAGAGTAACTTTTGTCTTTTACAGCAATTCCGCAATGTTTGTTTACATCACACAGCATTTCAGAGTAACTGTGTTTCGTTTACATCAAACTAAATCTGAAAGTAGAATTCTGTGTGTTGTCTGCGTGTAATATATTCTACCAAAGTACGCATGTAAAAATACTTAAAATACTCGAATTAACTTTCGNGTAAATTATTTACATGTGTTTTCATTTCATGATGTTTCAGAGTAACTTTTGTCTTTTACAGCAATTCCGCAATGTTTGTTTACATCAAACAGCATTTCAGAGTAACTGTGTTTCGTTTACATCAAACTAAATCTGAAAGTAGAATTTTGTGTGTTGTCTGCGTGTAATATATTCTACCAAAGTACGCATGTAAAAAGACTTAAAATACTCGAATTAACTTTCGGACCACCTAACCTACCAAATTGAATTTGAGACATTTACGACCATTTTGGTNATGTTTGTTTACATCAAACAGCATTTCAGAGTAACTGTGTTTCGTTTACATCAAACTAAATCTGAAAGTAGAATTTTGTGTGTTGTCTGCGTGTAATATATTCTACCAAAGTACGCATGTAAAAAGACTTAAAATACTCGAATTAACTTTCGGACCACCTAACCTACCAAATTGAATTTGAGACATTTACGACCATTTTGGTACCTTAGTGAGTGTTGGGTATAAAATCAGTTAAAATGCCGCCATTGTGGAACACAGGACGAGCCAGACAGCAGGGCTACAACGCTCCTCCCCCTGGGCATTTCAGTGTAGGCGGCCGATGGACAGACCACCCAACTAGGTGCATGCGAGCATAGTAACTGCCACTCCGCCGGCCGAACCAGTTTCCTTCCCNCGATGGACAGACCACCCAACTAGGTGCATGCGAGCATAGTAACTGCCACTCCGCCGGCCGAACCAGTTTCCTTCCCCCATGTGCGGGCGCGAAGGGAAGCAGGTCAACAGCCACGACATGAACAGCTGTCAACATGACAGCCTGCATTCTGGACCACAAGGCTCAGGAAGATAATGGTAAAACCAACATGAACTGGTGTACCCCAAATGAACAGGCAAAAACATTATGCCCGAAGTGTGTGAGATTCTTGCTCGTGTCTAACCCATTCCGTGATTCACAGTGACAGTACCACAAACCGGACAACGCGTGATGTCTCAAAGACGACACCCGCCAGTTCAACTGTGAACAACAGGAACGTGCATGGAGCTGCACCTCTGAGCACAAGATGGCACCATTGTGCATCGACNTGTCTAACCCATTCCGTGATTCACAGTGACAGTACCACAAACCGGACAACGCGTGATGTCTCAAAGACGACACCCACCAGTTCAACTGTGAACAACAGGAACGTGCATGGAGCTGCACCTCTGAGCACAAGATGGCACCATTGTGCATCGACTACACTATACAGCAAGTGGTCCAGACGCCATCGGCCTGGCCAACAGTAGCTGGGTGTGGAAGTGTCATCCTCTATAACAAACTGAACTATTTTTGGACACAGCCATGCTAGATCATCAACCATGATGATGTGCAATATAACAAGATTGTGAAGGCACCAGAGCCGGGACAATTTGGTGTGTAAATTGCACAAATACTTACAGCACATAGTGCNTTGTGCATCGACTACACTAGACAGCAAGTGGTCCAGACGCCATCGGCCCGGCCAACAGTAGCTGGGTGTGCAAGTGTCATCCTCTATAACAAACTGAACTATTTTTGGACACAGCCATGCTAGATCATCAACCATGATGATGTGCAAAATAACAAGATTGTGAAGGCACCAGAGCCGGGACAATTTGGTGTGTAAATTGCACAAATACTTACAGCACATAGTGCNATAACAAGATTGTGAAGGCACCAGAGCCGGGACAATTTGGTGTGTAAATTGCACAAATACTTACAGCACATAGTGCCTTGCTGAACAGGAACATGCAACCTCAGACAGAAATGGACACATTCTATGTAATGACTGTACTCAAATTTTGCTACCTGTCAAGCAATCACCCACAGACTTTCTGATGGGACAAGTTTTGTCCCCTCGTTGTTGTCATCAAGCCGNTTGCTACCTGTCAAGCAATCACCCACAGACTTTCTGATGGGACAAGTTTTGTCCCCTCGTTGTTGTCATCAAGCCGTGTAAGCAGAGAAATACCGAAACAGTGCTATTTGAGAACTGTGGGCGCATAACCCACTGGCAGTGCGCAACAGTGCAAGACATTTTCAATGTCGCAGCCGGAAACTATTTCTGCGCGCAGTGCATCCTGGTACCACAGTTGAAAGTGCAATGCTCACCAGCTACATGCACGGAGTCGACCGGACAATACAACAGCTCATTGGTGCATTCCACAGGACTCCAACCCATAGTAGGACCGTTGGTGGCACCACAATGCCGCTAGCAATGGTTTCGTGTAGCCACAGCCACACTCAACAGCTGCAGCCACACAGCCGACCGCAGCTGAGCACTGCAGCACGGTTACAGTCACTGTCAACAATCTCTAGGTTACCCACACAGGGTCTGCAAACATTCCTTAAAGGCTGCACAGGACATTTAACCAGGTATAGAGTATGTTTAGAGGAATGGCTCAATTGTGTAGGGGGTCAGCTCGTGGGAGACACACATTAATAATGGTGCACAGTGAATCATTATGTCATGCAGTAGGGCGAATTTTGGAATGGGTTTCAATGCTGTTTTGTGAACACATATTCCTCACAACAAGCCCATAGCCACGCAGTATTGGAAACTCAAAACGAAGGCGAGACTTTGACTTAATTTGCAACATGTAAAATTAACCTCATTAAACATTTCCGCCCGCAGATGAAAGAGACTGAAGTGTTGGAGGTAGTGGCCACCTCAGCGTGGCAAGAAAACCTAGTTGGTCCAGCCCCATTTNGATGAAAGAGACTGAAGTGTTGGAGGTAGTGGCCACCTCAGCGTGGCAAGAAAACCTAGTTGGTCCAGCCCCATTTATTCATAGTAGCATTGAAGCATTCATGCGGTCAGCCACAATACTTGTTAATACAAGCACCACGAACATGAAGTGTTTTTCCAGGACCACTCATGGAACACAGACCAAGTTAGCAGGNTACTTGTTAATACAAGCACCACGAACATGAAGTGTTTTTCCAGGACCACTCATGGAACACAGACCAAGTTAGCAGGCCCGCGCAACCAACAACTGCTCGCAGTGCGACCGCATCATCAACCCCTCCGACCCAAAAACAATCTGAGGCTATCCCCGCACCCGCACAAACACTTACAGGCCAAGTCGAACTGGGGAAGGCCAGCGCAAGAGGTCGAGACAGAAGATGATGTCCCTCCTATCCATGTTGGAACTACGAAGGACAAGTACAGTGACAACTCGCAATGTAGTGCCACTAACACAGAGTCCGCAGAAGGTAAACCACAGCCGGTGGTAAACTGCCCATCGGGGTAGGAGAGCCGGATGCTCACTAGCCCTGGGACCATGCCACGCATTGGTCGATACTGCAGCTTCACACAGCTTCGGGCATGTTGGGTTCGTATACTTTAGCCAATTAGAACAGTCACCACAGATACTGAAGCTAGCTACACAACAGCACACAGGGGAGTCAATGAGTGAAAAAACCATAACAGTCTGGATACAGGATGTGGTGAAAACCACCAGAGCCCTCGTGTCAGCTGATCTACATGAGGATGTCATCTTAGGTATTCCANTTCACACAGCTTCGGGCATGTTGGGTTCGTATACTTTAGCCAATTAGAACAGTCACCACAGATACTGAAGCTAGCAACAGCACACAGGGGAGTCAATGAGTGAAAAAACCATAACAGTCTGCTATGTCCTACACCACTTTTGGTGGTCTGCCCTCGTGTCAGCTGATCTACATGAGGATGTCATCTTAGGTATTCCATGGCTCACAAAAGCAGAACGCGATCGTCGAGATAGCCCCATGCCTAATCCATTTCGGACAAACAGAAANGTATTCCATGGCTCACAAAAGCAGAACGCGATCGTCGAGATAGCCCCATGCCTAATCCATTTCGGACAAACAGAAAGACGAACTGTATAAAACATCGAATCCCCAACCACAAGTTGCGCACCAAAAGTCTAACTGGACGAGTTAGACAATGAGGTACTGCGGGATTTTCATTACGCCATGCAACGACTACTTCACGAGAGGCGAGATGTATTTGCGGCAGCAGACCCATCCATGAGCTCGGTCGAGCTAAAACCATGACATAACTGAAACTCCACAGCAGGTACTGGCAGGTTCTCATCAGCCAGAGGACAGAGCGAAAACAGCCTTCACTGCACCAGATGGATGTAGATTCGAGTTTTGTGTTGTGTAATGCCTTTGNCAGAGGACAGAGCGAAAACAGCCTTCACTGCACCAGATGGATGTAGATTCGAGTTTTGTGTTGTGTAATGCCTTTGGGGCTTAAGTGCATGCCGTTGATGTTCCAGGCCATGATCATCTGGGTACTCATGGGTACATAGGCGACTTTGCCCTCGCGTACTTAAATGATGTGGTGGTGGGGTCGGAGACATGGGAGGACCACATCAAACATCGGTCACTGGTCCTGGAATGTCTTGCATTTATGATGCAGCACATCCGTGGTGCCGAAAATCAGATAACCGATGAACTGTCATGCACACCTGGTGAAACTGTAGTGGTAGACGAAGATAAGTGAGAGGACCTGCTTTCCCCTATAGCATCCAGCCGCCAAACATCTGGTGAGGGTGCAGTGAGCTGTAATGTAATCGAGGTTCCAATGATAATCGAACACAGGCTAAACAAACTCCTTTTACATGTAGTAATGGCCCAACAATAGTGCCCAAAACGCACCACTGGCTAGCCGAACAATCTCATAACAGCAGAGAATTGTGGTGCATGAAAGATGTATGCCTAGAAATCCGCCTCTGCCTTCCAGAAGTGCTGTGGCACCTCTTCATGCCGAAATATTATTGCCAACTTGTTTTACGTCATGCGCACATCAGCCTNTTCCAGAAGTGCTGTGGCACCTCTTCATGCCGAAATATTATTGCCAACTTGTTTTACGTCATGCGCACATCAGCCTGTTTGCAGGCCACCCAGGCACAATACAGACAACAAGGAATGTGCAGGGGCACTTTCACTGGCCAGGGGGTACTCGTNGTTTGCAGGCCACCCAGGCACAATACAGACAACAAGGAATGTGCAGGGGCACTTTCACTGGCCAGGGGGTACTCGTGATTTCCGCTAGGACATGCGCTTGTGCATGCCATTCAAACACTTCAAAAGCCACTGTGCCGACGTTGTAATTCAACAATAGCAACGAGTTCCAGAATGTGCTTCATCATAGTAGTGAGCGACTCCTTTTCCAGGTGGACAGAGGCCTATCCAGTCTCCAGTGCATGAGCACACAACAGCTAGAGAATGGAGATACTGATCTCGCCTTGCTCGGGGCACCCCAGGGTGCTCCTGGCAGACAACAGCATGCAGTTAATGTGCAGGCAGTGGCATGAACTGTGTACAAATTGGTTAGTGGTGCATCACACCATGGCCGTCTACCACCGGTGGTCCAACCCAACTGAGCATCGAAATCAGGAACTCAAAACACTGTTGCGCCTGAGGGTTGGATAAAACCTTACAGCCTGGGTAGAATACCTGNGCATCGAAATCAGGAACTCAAAACACTGTTGCGCCTGAGGGTTGGATAAAACCTTACAGCCTGGGTAGAATACCTGCCAGCTGCTCTCTTTACAATCAGAAGGTGCATCAACCTTGCCATGGGTCAGTCACCTGCCTCAGTACTGCAGGTCCATAAACTGCCACTGCCTGGCGAGTTCGCTGGTCAGCGCACACAGAGTGCAGGCGAAGCCGAGGACAGTGCAGCCCAGTAGCAGCACCGTGAAGTAACCNGTTCGCTGGTCAGCGCACACAGAGTGCAGGCGAAGCCGAGGACAGTGCAGCCCAGTAGCAGCACCGTGAAGTAACCCTGCAGTCCAACTGGAGCATTCAGGTGCACTACATCTCTAAGTGGGTGCAAGCTCCCACGCGCCCACAAAGTGGAGCCGACCACACATACAGTGGTGAAAACCCTAGGCTACATGACTTATCTCATCAAGNCCCACGCGCCCACAAAGTGGAGCCGACCACACATACAGTGGTGAAAACCCTAGGCTACATGACTTATCTCATCAAGGTAAGCAGCCGAAGGAGGATCGTCATCCACAAGGACGACCTATGCCTGGCGCTCGAAGAAGCAGGCATCACACCACGATTCCCAACCAGGAGTATGTGTACTCAAATAGAGAGGAGATAGTAACTATTATCTCAAGCAGGGAATCAGGAGCCTCGAGTCCTGAGACTCAAAGGAGCGCCCTCCGGTGCCTGTTTCCTCCTGCGATGCCCCGCATCTCGATAATCACCAGGAACACAACAGGAACNAGGAGCGCCCTCCGGTGCCTGTTTCCTCCTGCGATGCCCCGCATCTCGATAATCACCAGGAACACAACAGGAACATATGACCACCACCGAGAATCGTCCTCGTCAGATAGCAAACACACAACAAAAGCAGCAACTGCAGACCCGACAGGACCNCGAAGAAGCAGGCATCACACCACGATGCCCAACCAGGAGTATGTGTACTCAAATAGAGAGGAGATAGTAACTATTATCTCAAGCAGGGAATCAGGAGCCTCGAGTCCTGAGACTAAATCCTCGCGGGAGGCCACGGACAAAGGAGGACGCTTGCCCCGCATCTCGATAATCACCAGGAACACAACAGGAACACATGACCACCACCGAGAATCGTCCTCGTCAGATAGCAAACACACAACAAAAGCAGCAACTGCAGACCCGACAGGACCAGCCAGCAGTGCCATGATGCCCCACATATTGATGCCCACCTCTGAAGATGTCACCATTGGTAAGTCACCGGGGGCACCTGCGGGACGGATCTCCCAACAGGTAAACTCCCCGCCTAACTGCACTACGTTGTGTCCGAGGCGCCACTCAGCAGCTGACACCAAGTGGTAGGCAGGCCTACAAAGCAATGGAGGGAGTGTATCGAGCCTAGATAGCCAGGCTGCAGGGTACCCTCCACCCTCCTCGTGCTCATTGTATACACATTGGCATCCACACATTTGTAGGAGTAACAGCAAAGAGCAGATGGCAGTGAAGGGGGACTCCATCCCTCTCTGCCACTCCAAGCAGCCATGCTGCCTATACTGCCCGACATCCACAGCCTGCAGAGGGGCTGCCCCCTCCCTGTGCACATGCTGTGGCTCATCAACACCACAAGGGTCTAGACCCTGACCCATCACCAGCAAGCGCCATGTCATGCTCATGTGGCCCCCATCAGCTAAGGCTGTGCCACTGACCACCTTTTCTGCTTGACAGCTTTATGGGACACCTGGGGGAATGTGGGGACAAGCGGTCACTGTCAGTGAGGGCATTTTATGTGAACCACACAATCACAATTGCTCTTGTGAACACTTGTACCTCTGCAGTCATGTACACTACCTGGCAAACACTGAGCAGAAGACGCGGCCACAATNTGCTCTTGTGAACACTTGTACCTCTGCAGTCATGTACACTACCTGGCAAACACTGAGCAGAAGACGCGGCCACAATCATGACAGAAAGTTCAGGCGAGAATAGAGCACAACCGCCTCGCCATCATGTACTGCGTGACTTAATTGACCATCTTGCTTTATTCACNGAGCACAACCGCCTCGCCATCATGTACTGCGTGACTTAATTGACCATCTTGCTTTATTCACCTCAAGAGGTATCTTTTGGGGGCGAATAACAAGCAGTCCAGCACAGTGTACCCCCTAATGCCATTGCCATCAATTAATANAAGAGGTATCTTTTGGGGGCGAATAACAAGCAGTCCAGCACAGTGTACCCCCTAATGCCATTGCCATCAATTAATAGCACCATTAATTGGAGGAAACGTAGGGGTATCTCGCATCGCAATGTCCAGCCTCTCCCCTAGTGACACCATGTCAACCGGCTTACTTGCGTGGAAACAAGTGCCANATCTCGCATCGCAATGTCCAGCCTCTCCCCTAGTGACACCATGTCAACCGGCTTACTTGCGTGGAAACAAGTGCCACAAGACCCCAACCTAGTGGAAACAGTGCAATAAAATATAGTGTAATNCGTGGAAACAAGTGCCACAAGACCCCAACCTAGTGGAAACAGTGCAATAAAATATAGTGTAATCCAAAAGTGCCTATATCCCCATAATTATTAAATTCAGTGTTCTCTCTTGTTTGTCTAATCGAGTGTGGCTACTCACAACCCTTTTGAGGGGATGGACTCGTCCAAACCTCCAGGCTGAAACACTTAGACAAGCCCATCGGTGAGATTTCAGGAAGTGGGACAGCTGATTTTTAAACCAATATTTTAATACATTTTGTAATTATTTGTATTAAGTGTCTACACCCTTTCATCCACAAGTGCTCTTGTGACCACTTGTACCTCCACAGTCATTTACACCACCCGGCCTCTACCGGGCCGAGGCGAACTCTTGGCCACGAGCACGACAGAAAGGAGCGGCGAGAACAGAACGGACCCGCCTCGCCATCATGTACTAGCACTGAGTTCACTGACAGAACGAAATAAGTGGTCAAGAGGTAACTCTTGGGGGCGAATAACCAGCTGTCCAGCAAGGTGCCCATCCGAATGCCATACCCATCAGTTGCATCATACATTGGAGGGAACATCGGGGCAGCTCGCACCATGATGCCTGGCATTTTCCCCAGTGATATCATGTCGGCCGGCCTACTGGTCTAGGGGAAAGTGCTATGGTTCCCCGAACTAAAGAAAGTGTAACCCAGAGAATCTAGTATCACACAACAGTACTTCGAACACAGTAATAATTCCTTACTAAGCTGTTTCTTTCTTATTCAGCAAAAGATAATGGCTACCCACACCCCTTTTAAGGGAATGGACTCGTCCAACCTTCCAGGTTGGAATACTTGGACTCGCCCACCGGCGAGATTTTCAGGAAGTGGGGATAGCCGATATGCAAACCATTATTTTATTAATTTTTATAATTCTTTTCATTAAGTGTATCAATGTCAACATGTTCCTCTCTTTTTAGCAGACTACCTAAACTGGCCTAATTGCTGTTTAATTACATTCTTTAGTGAGGTGACATATGCGACAACATCACATTCTAAAACACAATTAATGCTTAATTAGGGTCGGGTAAATCACCGATGTGTATTTCTGTAATGTAGATATATTTTGTGGTAATTTGTTTAGTGATAAGAGAGCTAACTATTTTTTTCAAGTATTTTTGACGCTGGCTTCGGCAACAACGTGATGTCAGTCAGACTCAGCACTTGGACTGGCCGACAGTTCGGGAATTTCGCTCCGTGAAGACACCCTCGGAACACTCACTTTGAGCTGTAACCACTTCACTGCAATAGGGACATCATGTAATTAGACCCTTNGAACACTCACTTTGAGCTGTAACCACTTCACTGCAATAGGGACATCATGTAATTAGACCCTTATTTTAATTAGTACCAAGTTGTGAACTGGCTCTCCTCTGTGACATTTCATGCTATGTAATGTGTCATCAATCTCACTCTTCGTTGTCCATGGCTTTGGCCGTTTATTACTGCGTTAGTCATCGGCAGACCTAGTGCTGAGTCCGCTCCAGTTGGTTATGTGTTACTGTAAGGGCACANTTTATTACTGCGTTAGTCATCGGCAGACCTAGTGCTGAGTCCGCTCCAGTTGGTTATGTGTTACTGTAAGGGCACAGGTATAACAAAGCAACAAGTAAACATCTAAATCCCATGCATGTGTTTTATTTGTTCTGACCCACTTTGGGTCTTGGGGTGCTGCACCCACTTGCAGACAACAAAAGTGAGTATAAATGCATGTNTATTTGTTCTGACCCACTTTGGGTCTTGGGGTGCTGCACCCACTTGCAGACAACAAAAGTGAGTATAAATGCATGTCAGGTGTCTAACAAACTAACTAAAATAATGGTGAAAACAAGGTAGGCTTTCTAGATTACATGCACCATCTACGTCTACAAACATTGTAGATCATCTGAGTACTCCAGGAACGCATGGGCTATCGATCGAACGACCCTCATTTAATTCTTTCTCTGAGTTATGGTGCCGGGCAAATCCACCAGTCAACCTNATGGGCTATCGATCGAACGACCCTCATTTAATTCTTTCTCTGAGTTATGGTGCCGGGCAAATCCACCAGTCAACCTCCTATTAGAATTTCCGTTCCATTCCACCGCTGAGAGTAGTAGGGACCTTGCCCCTCGCGTCATATGGCTTTCCCAACTTGTGAGGCTATTCTCCATCAAGAACAGTGAACAACTGCATAAGTATGTCAAGTGTGGTGAACTAGGGCAATGTAAATTTGNTCAAGAACAGTGAACAACTGCATAAGTATGTCAAGTGTGGTGAACTAGGGCAATGTAAATTTGTTTACGTCCCACAACGTCCGAGTGTTACTTTGTTTCACGTTGTAATAGTCGTATTCCAGAAAGAGTGTTTATTTATTATTTTGATGTAATTATTNTATTCTCCATCAAGAACAGTGAACAACTGCATAAGTATGTCAAGTGTGGTGAACTAGGGCAATGTAAATTTGTTTTCGTCCCACAACGTCCGAGTGTTACTTTGTTTCACATTGTAATAGTCATATTCCAGAAAGAGTGTTTATTTATTATTTTGATGTAATTATTAATGTTTTATTTAGTTCTATTTTGATTATAACCTTTGTTTACATATCATTTCACCCTAGGTTAGGTAGCCCATATGTTTATATTTTTATTCCAGTAATTTAATTTTCATTCATTGCAGATTAATTATGTTTCTTTAACTACCCAAGTGTATAAAAATATATATTTTGTGTTTTTTTTTCATGCAGTGCAGTGTTCGCCTTGTATCTCACCAAGAGGTAGTAGTTTTCATATGTTGTTAGGCAGCAATTTTTAATCTATTTGTGTTTGTTCGTCAAATCATAAGCTTCGGTTATTTGTGACTTGAACAAGGAATTCCAATTCCTTTTACATGTAAAAGAGAAGCTTTGGGGTCTCTATCACGTTCGGCTCAGCTTAAGTTTAGGGTGATACAGAATTGAAATTTCATATGGGCGAAATAATGTACGTTCAGAACCCCAAATATTATTAATTGCTTGCTGGCGGGGATGTGAACTGAAGAGATCCCAAATGCGGTATTGTCATCTAAATTTTCACATGAATTTTTGGAGTCTATGAAAATTGTCTCCAGGCTACGGCAATGACTGCATCATTTGCATGTATAATTTTGATTTTCGTGTAATAAACTCCAAATTTTCAATAAAATGATAACATTTTTGCATTGCATTGGTAATTAGTCAGACCCAGGAATCCAAGATTTCGTGCCAATATCAGAACTGAGTTATGCTGGACATAAAATTTTTTTTGGGGATTCTTTATGATTTTCTTTGAACATTGGCCATCACCTATTTATGAGATTTTGTTGATAAGACCTGTCATCAGACCTTTTTCTGAAGGGTGAATTATGTACTACTATTAACTATGGTAAATGTCCCTCGTGAATTATTTGAATATAGAATTAAATGCGAATATACTAGTAAATTAATAGGCCGTATTACCTCATGGCAATGGCGCCCTTCCAGTGTGACTAAAAAAGCTATTTTTCAATATTTTTCAAAATTTTAAAGAATTAAAAAAAATTCACATTTTTAAACTCATTGTGCAGCAACTTTCAAATGCTATTGTCTCACAACCATGACACTCTCCTGGTGTGGCTGCGAAAGTTATTTATCTACATTTTGCAACTTTTAAAAATTTTCAAAAATTACATTTTCAAATTTTTAAATGTTGTTTTCAAACAATTTTCAAACAGTTTTCAAATGTGCTGGTCTTTGTGACACTCATTCTAGGACATCCTAAATGTGTTGCAACAAGATACGTGTCATAATCATGGCGAACAAATCATATAATTTTCTAATCAACTTACAAGTGTTGGAACCATGTGTAAATTTCAGAGTGTCTAGTGCAGTGGTACTCAGACTTTTTTTTAGGGGGCCGGTAAATGCTGTGAACTGTATATAATATTTGTGAACTAAAAGTAGGTAGGTAATTCGATGACATTTAAAATTCAGATTGTCGTGTATCGTATTGCAAGTCGTTTGTTTATCCGTTCGATACGGTGATGGCGGGAGGAGGTAGTACATAAAAAANTGTCGTGTATCGTATTGCAAGTCGTTTGTTTATCCGTTCGATACGGTGATGGCGGGAGGAGGTAGTACATAAAAAATATGTATAGAAGTCCTGTGACTGATAAAATAATAAAAAATAACTTCTAGTTTCATCAGTGACTTTAACTTTTAATAAATTCGTATTACGTATCGCTTTTTTATTTTTTTAACAGACAACCTAAAATTAAGAATTTGGAAACTTGTATCTACTGAAGCCGGCGAGCGNATCGCTTTTTTATTTTTTTAACAGACAACCTAAAATTAAGAATTTGGAAACTTGTATCTACTGAAGCCGGCGAGCACGGGCCAAAAAGAATAGGCCCATGGGCCGCAGTTTGAGTACCCCTGGTCTAGAAGTGTCTGAAAACACCATTCATGGGTTATGTACGTGTAAATAGCCAAAAACTGCATTTCAATCCCTTCTGTAAAACCGCACCAAAACTGGCAAGCTCAGTGTTTACAAAGCACAGAGTAATGTGTGTAACTGTGCATGCAACATAAGTCTGGTCAAATCAAACGGTGCCAAACTTTCTCAAACTGTTTCTGCAACTTTGTAACATTTTAACATTTTTGTAAATTTTTATATAAAAAAGTATGCATCTAATTTTAAGCGTAAAAGCCCTTAAGTCATCAGTGGAGTGTCACAACATAATTTTTAAACACGTTAAAACAGTGTTAAAATCAGTTTCAGGTTCTTCAAGTACATTTTCAAAACATTTTGACAAACATTTCTNAAAGCCCTTAAGTCATCAGTGGAGTGTCACAACATAATTTTTAAACACGTTAAAACAGTGTTAAAATCAGTTTCACGTTCTTCAAGTACATTTTCAAAACATTTTGACAAACATTTCTATAGGATTTAAAAATGGCAGAAGGGCACGCGGTCAACAACGGCCATTGCCAATATCACCCCCATTCCTGAACGAAGCGGCCATTTTCTGTCACCCTTTCACACCACTTCAGTGATGTCATGCACCACTCACGGATCGNCATTCCTGAACGAAGCGGCCATTTTCTGTCACCCTTTCACACCACTTCAGTGATGTCATGCACCACTCACGGATCGATAGGGCGGACTGCCGCGGGCAGAGAGGTCAACGACCCCGCATCAGCTGTAGCTACGAATGGCAACTACCACGGAATGTCTCCCGCGCTCAACTCATGCGAGCATACAAAGGGGAAAGATGGCTATGCACACTTCGGCAGGAAATCCGGTGTTCCTGTGCAGCAGGTGTGTGCGCCCGGTCGCGAGAACAACCACCGTAGGCGATTTTACGATCAATGCCAATACTTGTTAGTGTACATGCAAAAATAGTAATGGAAGGTCACGTACCTCGATTTATCATATAAATCAAGTACCATGTACCACAATATTACAAACATTCATAGGAAAACCACCCAAGCTGTGTTGAACCTGTGTACACCCAACTNAGTACCATGTACCACAATATTACAAACATTCATAGGAAAACCACCCAAGCTGTGTTGAACCTGTGTACACCCAACTGAAACACCCAGTTTTGCGAATCCCCTAATAGGAAAACCGTATCAGTGCAAACAAGACAACTTTACAGAAGCACAAANGAAACACCCAGTTTTGCGAATCCCCTAATAGGAAAACCGTATCAGTGCAAACAAGACAACTTTACAGAAGCACAAACAATACCACAACCAATAAAATTACTACCATACGAACGCTGTACACATTTTGTATGGTGAAACGGGAAGGGACAGCACATAATAACTTGCATACACCGTAATCAGCCATACCACCNTGGTGAAACGGGAAGGGACAGCACATAATAACTTGCATACACCGTAATCAGCCATACCACCTCCAGTGCTTTGCGTAGCAGCACTGTGCGCGTGTTCATGAGGGACAATGTGTGTGTGCGCAGTGTTATGACAGTCCATCAGAAGCAACGCTGGTCTGTTCAGACTTACTCAGTGGTAATCAATTACCACCAACAAAATGTCACGGCGTGTGTGCTACGGTGCCGGGTACGATGTGGTGAAGTGTTGGCTTTGTGGGCATCAGGCACACCAAAAGTGTGTTCCCATGAACGAGCGGATAGCGAAAATAGAATATTTATATGAATGCCTGTCACCATACTGCTTGCACAATATATGTCATACCCATGCCAACCCGAACAAGCACAGAACAGGGAAAGCACACACAACCAAACCCGCACTCAAACAGCCAACAACACACAAGCACGGTTTCAATTGTTACCGATGTTTGCAGGCTTACAGACAGAGAATCCCCAGGCCTTTATCGAGGACTACTAGCCGGCTCCACCCTTATGGTGTTTGCGAGGAAGAGTGGCCTAATTGCATCGGCGCCCAGCTGAGTAGAAATGCGCAACAATGGTGGTGGTCGGTTAACAACTATGAGATGAAATGAACCACATTTTTATCAGCATTCCAGTGCCACTATAATGGTACTTTCTCCTCTTTNTTAACAACTATGAGATGAAATGAACCACATTTTTATCAGCATTCCAGTGCCACTATAATGGTACTTTCTCCTCTTTACAAACATGCAGTCGTGTAGTACTTAACAAACAATGGGCCCACTAAACGCTAATNATAATGGTACTTTCTCCTCTTTACAAACATGCAGTCGTGTAGTACTTAACAAACAATGGGCCCACTAAACGCTAATGGCTTTTGATATGTGAAAGATACACCTGGTACAACAGTACCACTCAAGTATGATGGTGGCCGAGGTACTGGAGGTAGTTGCTGGNATATGTGAAAGATACACCTGGTACAACAGTACCACTCAAGTATGATGGTGGCCGAGGTACTGGAGGTAGTTGCTGGAATGGTCCTACCGGAGTACCGCAGTCCCACTCGTTCACGGCTCGTTAGAGGCATTCATGCGCTCGATAATGATCTTGGACGACACTAAGCGCGAAAGCCAGGACCGCGAGGAGAGCACATCGCACAAAACAACCGGCAGGTTTGGTGGAAGCAGAACCAGCTACAGCAGCGGACTTGAAGGACAGTTCACTGATGTCGGGAAACGAGCTGAAGGGATAGGTCTACCGGATGCCGCCGCCCCAGTCCCGACGAGTTGATCCTGGCTCTAACCCCTCAACACGTCCTACTGCAGCAGCTCATCGCCCATCAATAACATACTCCTAGTAAGTTCATACACATTCCAGTGTACATCAACAATGTCAAGTGCTATGCCGTTATTGACACGGCTACATCCCACAACTTTGTACGGCCAGGGTTCGTTGACATGAGAACTCTGTGGTTTCGCAGTGAAGCCATTCATTTAGCCACAACCAATAATAGCAGGGAAACCATGGGAGAAGCCAACATCACGGTATGCATACATGACCTCGAGACAAACATGGTAGCACTCGCCATCAACGAGCTACATGAAGACGTAATTCTCGGTCTCCCATGGCTAACCGAACAAAACTCGATCGTTGAATCAACAGCTAGGAGAATCCATTTCAGCACAAGGGAGCGTAAAACAGTCTACAATCGAAACCCCTGCCCTAGCAACAATGTGACCAGCATCAAGCTTGATGATCTGTACCACGAAGTACCACCAGTTTACCGTGATGCAGTTNCCCTAGCAACAATGTGACCAGCATCAAGCTTGATGATCTGTACCACGAAGTACCACCAGTTTACCGTGATGCAGTTAGCTGACGTCGTTCCTCCAGTGAGTGTTGGAGGAACGACAGGACATATTTGCAGCTGCGAATCCGTTACAGCGTACCAACATCTCGGAGCATGCAATACCAACAGAACATGACAGGACCTTTTAACACAACCACACAGCTATCTTAGCTACCAGAGTAAGTTCATCCGAGAACAAATACACAAGATGTTAGCGGAGGGGGTTATCGAACCGATATAAAGCCGCTACAATTCGGCAATCACACTGGTGCCGAATAAAGATGTAACTTGGCGTTTCTGCATCGACTTTAGACCCCTCAAACTGGTCACCAAAAGTGCCCCCTCCCTACGTCAGCATTAAGGATGCATTTAACATATTATCAGGTGNGACCCCTCAAACTGGTCACCAAAAGTGCCCCCTCCCTACGTCAGCATTAAGGATGCATTTAACATATTATCAGGTGCACAACTTTGCTTCCACCGTTTTCCGATCAATGGCTGCAGCGGTAAGTGCTGGTGGAAACATGTATAGCAATAATGTCACACAGTAATCTTGGACATGTGTCAACATAACAACATCGCCACATTAGTGAATTTGTGTTTGCATCATAAATTTATTCTCAAGCGAAGATGTCTGTTTTCGAGCCAAATGCTCAGCATGTGCGGGAATTGTTGATTTTCTGCTTCCATTTCAATAAAACATACAGTGAGGCTGCTCTTAGTGAATTAACGTGTCGTGAGTGGTTTCAACGCTTTAAGAGTGGTGATTTTGACGTATAGGACTGGCATGGCAGTGGAAGAGAGAAATGTTTCGAAGATTTCGAAATGGAGGCATTACTTGATGAAGACTCGTGCCAAACGCTAGAAGAATTGGCAGAATCATTGGGAGTGATGCAACAAGCNTGGAGGCATTACTTGATGAAGACTCGTGCCAAACGCTAGAAGAATTGGCAGAATCATTGGGAGTGATGCAACAAGCCATTTCAAAATGCCCCAAAGCCATGGGAATGATTCAGAAGCAAGGAAATTGGGTTCTGTACGAGTTGCAACCGAGAGATGTTGAACAGAGTTTCTTTGCTTGTGAAGGGATTTCAACATCATATTGTGACCGGCGACGAACAATGGGTCCACTACGATAATCCGAAGCGCAGAAAACCATGGGGAATGCCTGGACATNTATTGTGACCGGCGACGAACAATGGGTCCACTACGATAATCCGAAGCGCAGAAAACCATGGGGAATGCCTGGACATGCCTCCATGTTGACGGCCAGACCGAATATGCATGGAGTCAAGGTCACCTCGGTGTGGTATCTTATAAGCTGTTGAAACCGAGTGAAACCATTACAGGGGATCGGTATCGAACGCAATTGATGTGTTTAAGCCAAACTTTGAAGGAGAAACNAAACCGAGTGAAACCATTACAGGGGATCGGTATCGAACGCAATTGATGTGTTTAAGCCAAACTTTGAAGGAGAAACGGCCACAGTACAAAGAGAGACACGACAAAGTTATCCTCCAGCATGACAATGCTCGGCCACATGTCGCAAGACCAGTCAAGACATACATGGCAACGCTGAAATGGGAGGTCTTACTCCACATGCTGTACTCTCCAGACGTTACTCCTTCCGACTACCATTTGTTTCGATCGACGGCACACGGCCTGGCCGATCAGCATTTCCGCTCGTATGATGAAGTCAAAAATGGATCGATTCGTGGGTCGCCTCGAAAGACACNGGCCTGGCCGATCAGCATTTCCGCTCGTATGATGAAGTCAAAAATGGATCGATTCGTGGGTCGCCTCGAAAGACACATAGTTTTTTCGAGATGGTATACGAAAATTGCCAGAAAGATGGGAAAAAGTAGTGGCTAGCGACGGACAGTACTTTTAATCATAACTATGTAATCACATTTTAACAATAAAGCCTCAAATATTGGGGGAAAAAATGGCGGAAGCAAGGTTGTACACCTCATAGGAAAGGCCAAAATCATGCCATCTCTGGATCTGCGCAGTGGTTACTAGCAGGTTCCAATGAAGCCAGAAGACAGACACAAAACTGCATTCACCGCACTGGTGGAAGCTGTTTTCAATTCTGTGCGATGCCGTTCGTGTTGAAATGCACACCACACACATTTCAAGCCATGATGGTCCAAGTACTAAACTGTCTGGTAGGCGACTTCATGCTCGTCTACCTAAACNACCACACACATTTCAAGCCATGATGGTCCAAGTACTAAACTGTCTGGTAGGCGACTTCATGCTCGTCTACCTAAACTATGTTGTCATTTGGTCCGATATGTGGGAGAACCACATTCACCACCTCTCCCTAGTACTGGAGCACCTTGCCATCAATGGGCTCACATGCACGATACCACAAATGCCACCTAGGAAAAGTACAGTGGGACTTCCTGGGACACATTGTGGATGTTGTGACGAACAACTGCGAGTGATAGAGGATTACGAGAGACCACGCACAAGGACACAGGTCTGGAAATTTTTCGGCCTGCTGAACTGGTAGTGCGAGTACATCNGGATTACGAGAGACCACGCACAAGGACACAGGTCTGGAAATTTTTCGGCCTGCTGAACTGGTAGTGCGAGTACATCCAAGATTTTGCAACTATAACTGCAACTCTCACCGCACTCCACCCAGCCACAAGTTCAAGTGGAATGCCGAAGCTGAGGACAGTTTCCTGGCCATCAAGAGCCAGTTTAGGGAGTGAAAGTCTCTTGTGCACCATGACCCCAGTAGACATCTCTAAGTCCAGGGGGACGCCAGCGTAGAAGGCCTAGGCACCATCCTGATCAAACTCGTGGACAACAGCGAATGGCTGATCATCGACTACAGCAGTGCCATGTTCGGGCCAACAAAAGAAAAATATTATGTCAATGAGAGAAAGNCGAATGGCTGATCATCGACTACAGCAGTGCCATGTTCGGGCCAACAAAAGAAAAATATTATGTCAATGAGAGAAAGAGTGCCTTGCAGTAGTATGGGTGCTCAAATGGAACCATCCATATCTGGAGTACCAGTGCTTCATGCTACAGACTGACAACTGCTGTCTGGTGTGGTTGCAAAGTCAGTGTGAAGCATGGAGAAAACTGACCTGCTGGTCAATGCTACTGCAAGTGAACGATTTCAATATCGAGCATGACNTCAGTGTGAAGCATGGAGAAAACTGACCTGCTGGTCAATGCTACTGCAAGTGAACGATTTCAATATCGAGCATGACTCAGGCACAGAGAATCAGCTGGCCGACCTGCTGGCCAGGTCACCAAGTGCAGAAAACACTGTGTATGATGAAGAGTGGGAAGGGATGCTTCCCCCAACCCTACTGACATGCCAGTGACACCAACACACCAACCTGTTCTAACCTCGTTGCACCAGATGTCAAGCTCGAAGACTTCTGTGATGCTGTAGTAAGGTCACAAACCACCGAACTGGACACCAAGGCCACACACTGCAGCAGACNTTCTGTGATGCTGTAGTAAGGTCACAAACCACCGAACTGGACACCAAGGCCACACACTGCAGCAGACCACAGACCGGTGGCACGTAATCTACAACAGTGTGAAGACCAGGCTGTGTGGAGAAAACACCACCTGGTAGATCTACNGTGGCACGTAATCTACAACAGTGTGAAGACCAGGCTGTGTGGAGAAAACACCACCTGGTAGATCTACATTCCAGCCACACAATGCGCAGATGTACTCCACTACATGCACAGCACGAGATTTGCAGGACACCCAAGAGCGCAGCAAACCATGCGGAACTTNGCGCAGATGTACTCCACTACATGCACAGCACGAGATTTGCAGGACACCCAAGAGCGCAGCAAACCATGCGGAACTTGTTATGTCACTTCTATTTGTCCAGCATTTCAGGCGACGCACGCGATTACGTTCGAGAGTGTTTATGGTGCAACCACTTTAAGGCTCGATGCGCCGATGACTAGGAACNGGCGACGCACGCGATTACGTTCGAGAGTGTTTATGGTGCAACCACTTTAAGGCTCGATGCGCCGATGACTAGGAACAACATCCCAGATTACCTCGAGAGCCATTCGAGATGGTAGCCCCCGAACTTGGGTCCTTTACCCCAAGACATCGATGGGGAAAGTTTCGTGGTGGTCGTCACCGACNGAGATGGTAGCCCCCGAACTTGGGTCCTTTACCCCAAGACATCGATGGGGAAAGTTTCGTGGTGGTCGTCACCGACCTGTTCTCCAGAAAAACAGAGGCGTATGCAGTGCTCAGCATGTGCACCAGGAACATCGCCAACATCCTGGAGAACGAGTTTTTCCCAAGGTGGGGATATCCCCGAACATTACTGATGGACAACGGGACACAATTCGTTGAAAGGATGTGGCACGATCCGTGCACAAACAGGGGAGTGATGCAAAGAACGACAGAGATCTATCATCCTCGTGCCAACCTCATGGAATGCAGAAACCAATACCTCAAGGTCCAGCTGCGCCTCCATGTGGGGAAAGACCACATCCTGACAGACCAGCTGCCCAGCCCACTCTTCACACTCTGCTGCCATATGGTCCATACCATATAAGAAGGCCACTTTCTGAGTCAGTCACTCACCGTTGAACTGAATATGCTTTGTTTGTAAGCACCGTTTACAAAATCCTGCATCAGCTGATGCATGAACGAACAAAAGTTAAAATTACGTTGGTTATTCTCTCACGTGACGGCTACGTGTAGTCTTTTCGTCTTTTATGCTGTATAAGAAAGAGTTCGTAGATTTATTGATACATTTTATTTTACGAGGCCACAAAACAATGGTTGTTAGTGTTAAAAACTAAACTTCGTGATAATGTAGTTATGTATAGGTGATCAAAATGAAATGTACAATAGAACGATACGACGTGGAAAAGTTTTCTGAAGTTGTGCTAACTTCAGAAAGCTTTTTCACGTCGTATCATCTATCTCAAACCTTGCTTTCAACACGTCCATGATATTAATTCCAAAAGCATACAGAAATATTGCATAATATTGTTGAATTATTTTTTCTAATAATTT
>NQII01011490.1:5527-33938 GCA_002778355.1 Clitarchus hookeri
GATATATACTTCAATCTACCTTTTTGTATGTATTACAATATTTCGCTAAATTGATTAGCATTTTTTAGACATTTAGAGAATATTATTAAAGTATACGACAGTTGAGATTACATGGCATTGTTTCTCTTCAAAAATAAATTTTGGTAGTTCCCACATGGACACTGTTAATAAAATATTTGACAGTTCCCACATGGCTTTGTTTGTTTACAAAATATTTGACAGTTCCCACATGGCACTGTTTACAAAACGTTTGACAGGTGTCACATGGCAATGTTTTGTTTACATACTGCGGAAGGATACATAATCGGCTCCCTGAAAGTAGATATTTAGCAGGGTTTCAGAAAATCTTGAAGTTACCGTGAATACATTATAGATAAACGGTTCACTGAATTACCATATAGAATCTCAAACGACAAGGAACATAGGTTTAACTTTGAAAAATGTGACATGTTCCAGTTTATGTAATTTTTATTTTGCATAAATTTTTATGAGGCCGTACATTCTCAATTTCTATTAAATTATATTTAATATAACGGACATTTCTTATCTAAGCTTTACATAATTAAGTATGTTTACGATGGGGAGTTAGAAAGCTTTCGGCTGATTAGCCATCTGAGAATTCACATCCTGACAAGATGCGACTCTATCGATAACTGACTATTTGGCCAGCTTGCCCAACATTACCTTGGGAGATAATAATGTGTTACCGCATACTCTGTGAGCAAACTACGTAAGGTTTTGGGCAAACTCATCCCGTGGGAATATGACATCGCAGTGAAAATAANGCATACTCTGTGAGCAAACTACGTAAGGTTTTGGGCAAACTCATCCCGTGGGAATATGACATCGCAGTGAAAATAAGTTATACTATAAAATTAAATACATTATTTTTTTAATCATTGATATATTTTTATTAGTTAAGGTTATGCCAGCTTAATTTAGGATGTATTAAGTTGTGGCATGTTACATAAGGTTAAATTAGTTTCGTTACAAATACCAAAAGGTTAGGTAAAGAAAGGTTTCTGAGGTTGGTTCGACTCAGTTAGGTTAGCTAATGTTCTGATTGCATGGCTTAGATTATGTTATAAAAGGTGAGTTATATGGATCTTGATTAATTTCGGTTAGCATACATGTAAGTTCAGATCAGGCGAGTTTACGTCANTAAAAGGTGAGTTATATGGATCTTGATTAATTTCGGTTAGCATACATGTAAGTTCAGATCAGGCGAGTTTACGTCATCTTAGTTAGGTGTGGTCAGGTTACATTACATTAAGTTAGGTTAGTTATGTTTTATTAAGGTTAGGTGAAAGCGAACACATTGAAACTCGTATGATGCAATAAATACGCACACTAAAGTGCATTGGTGCATAAGAGCTTTAAAGACTCGCCAGAATAAGGCGCAGCAAACAAATGTCCGATGAGAACACCCAAATGTATACACGAAGGAGGGACAGTTAATAATCTACGGTTGTATTCAACGATGAACATGCTGGGAATGGTTTTATTTATTTTCGTTGAGGAGTTGCTGTGAAGTATTATAGGAATATTTTGGAACAGACAAGCTCGGAGGACAAACGGACTTGATACGTTCACTTACTTAGTTATGCAATTGGATTCAGGGTCACCTGGAGAACACCAGGGTAAGGTTCAAGGGTGAAGCAAACTAGTTTCATGAGATACGAATATCAACAGAGCCAAGGTCGAGGACATCAGTCTTGGTTGATTGCTGGCTGCTCGCCAAGTGTTGAGGGAGCTCGTTATTTGACAGGGATTCGTCTCTTGGGATGTTGAGCATAGTGTGTACTTGACTGAGCTAGTCTCGACCTGGAGCTTCTTTGGAGCAATGTGGACGCAGTAAAATGTGCAGTTAGTGTGTGCACACTCAGCATGTTATTCAACCTATATCAGTATGATGACCATCTTACTTAAAGCAGGACTATCTCTCCTCATGAAGGTACACAGAGTGAGCTTTCGTATAATCTTGGGTTCGAGTTTGCTGAGAAATCACCTTCTCAACACATAATTCTTATTAGAATCACGAATTTATAATTTGCGCCATTGTAAATGTTACATAATACCAAATTTAAGCTGTTAGTTTTAATACTAGTACGCTAATATTCCAGACATGCAAAAAAAATTGAGAACTCTAATATTTGCGTTCGTTGTAATTTTCTGCGATATTACCTTTTTGTATTCGAATGAAAAATTATTCTTAATTTCAGCTAGCGTTTAAAATGCCACTTTATAATTCAAAACATCAGTTATTTTCTGTTCTAATTCTTATTTTCTTTCAGACTTAATTTATATTATAAACTGTTATTGGACCAGTTTAAGAAATATTAAATTATTTATACTACATTTTCAGTTTTAATATTAATACATGGGACATAATTTATTTTTGAGCGTGTACTGATTCCGCAGACAAACAAATCAAAATAAAGAAAACAAGGAATAATTTAAAATATATGTTGCATTGTAATTTGTTTCCTAGCGTTCTCGATGAGCGAGAGGTCTAGGGACCTTGCTGGCGAAGGAAGAGATACCCGAGCTGTGTGAGGCCGGCCATTATGCTGCTGGAAAATGCAGTTGTCAAGATGCACCAGGAAGGGGAGTGCACATGGTCACAGAATTTCTGGGACAGGGTTTCTTCAATCACAACCAGTGAGGTATAGGAATCATAGGAAATGGCACCGCACACCGTGATACCTCCCGTGCCGCTATACATTGAAGTGTGGATAAAGGCATTGGCGAGGATATCTCCAGACTCGAATTCGATGGTCTGTATCCGGACAGTATCGTTATTCGTCGCTGAACATGACTCGTTGCCAATCCGCAAGGTGCTATTTACCTCTTTCCTGGCAGAAGGTCACACATGCTAGGCGATGCTCGGGTCGTGGTGGTAGACGTCGTAAGGGATGCCGCGACGACAAATCCCGCTCTGCTAGCAGCCTGGATATGGTATTAGTAGACACAGGTGTATGACCAGCTGTCGTAAAATGTCCGTGTATGTTGCGCAGCGACGCTTGTGGAGTACATACAGCTTGTCGTACGAAGAATTGACCCTCTCTGCTGGGGTCTGCTGGTCGACTCAAACCTTCTCGACAGATGTGTGTACTCTCCTGTTCCCACTGCGACCAATACCGACTCAAAGTGTAAACAGAACGGTTCGAGTGGGGAACAATGCGTCAACATGCCTCTCGGAGGCCGACAATGCAGCCTCTCTCAAACTCATCCAGCTGGGTAATGGATTGTTGAATGCACCATCAGGTCATGATGTGTGTACTCTGAACTTAGCTCAAGCAACAAGAATCAAACCATATTAGGACACTCTTAATTTGACAATATCATTCACATTGTAATTACATATTTCAGATCTTGTATATTGATAGAACAGTTAAATGTACACTGTTTATGAAGATGTTCACACAACAAACATAGCCAAACATATGTAGATGTTATCTATTAAATGTAAAAATATAAATATTAGCTTGAGGAAAATCATTAATTGCGATAAGCTAAAATACAAATTAATTGTTGTGTTAACAGTTCGTACTACTGCAAACAGAAACCAATTCATTATAAATACTCGCCGGGAACCGATAGGATCCAATTTAGGGATCAGTCCAATATAGGCGACTCTTGCAATCATTTGCTATATATATATTACGATTTCTTATTCGTGTTCCTAGATTAATTTCTTTATTCATATGAAATTTACCACAGTGCTAAGGAAAAAGTGGGAAAATTCCTCTTTTTTCCGTATTTTGCAGAATATGAAATAGAAATACGCTAACGTTTGTTAAAAATAAAACTCCAAGAAGGATACATGTGATTGTAATGAACATTATACCAGATATCATATACGCGAAAATACAAAATCTATTAAAATAACAGGACTGCACATGATCTCTGTCCTTAAGAACTCAGTATGGAGTGAACCCCCCACATGCTGTAATAATCAGAGCTGCTGAACGTCGCGGCATGGAATCTAAGAGGGCCTGGATATGATCCTGGAGAATCTCCCTCCACATGGTATGTGTGCNCCCCCCACATGCTGTAATAATCAGAGCTGCTGAACGTCGCGGCATGGAATCTAACAGGGCCTGGATATGATCCTGGAGAATCTCCCTCCACGTGGTATGTGTTCAAATCTACAAAGTGGTTGCTGGATGTCCGTGACGATCAATTCGCTGACGCACCATATCCCAGACATGTTCGATGGGCGACATGACAGGCAAACGTGCTGGCCAGGGAAGCAGTGGTACCCATCGTTATTTGAAGAAGGCTTGCACATTCCTCGCCACATGTGGACGGGCATTGTCCTCCTGTAATCTGACATGCAGAGTCGCCTGAATGAGGGGCGTTACCTTGTGCTCTAAAACCTGATGTAGAGGTTGCTGTTCAGATTGTCATCAATGCGTAGGAGTCGATATAGCATGTTTTATGCAATGGCGTCGCAATCAATCAAACTTATCACGTGACTATTGCAATCTAATGTATATGTGGTTTCTGGACAATTGAAGCCGATGTAATGGCATGAGTCCCACCAGTCCAACACGCAGCAGACGGCGTCTAACCATCGATGCAGACAGGTCCACACCCGTGGCAGTGCACCAGTGTCGAGCCAACACAGTGGACGAGGCTGTACTGTCCGTTACGGCCATGCGGCTAAGATGGCGGTCATCCCGTGCTGTGGTCACATTCCGTGGTTCAATACCCGCTCGTCGCTGCGTACGACCCTCTTCTATCCACTGGTTCCACACAAGCATCACGGTCGTAGCAGCATGCCCTGTACGAGCTGAAATATCACAGTGTGACAAACCCGTTACCCGGAGACCGATCATTCTGCCCCGTTCGATCTCACTGATGTGCTTACATGGCACCGTTTTACGTCAACGAGGCATACTGCCACTAGCTTTTACTTTGTTCTCTGACTGAGCTTGGCGTAACACGGACTATGTTTGCATTATGTGTACACCATCTCTCTGCAATCGTAATCACTTATTGCAGGTGCACTGTTCTACACATCCTTGAAGTTTGGATTCATTCGGGCCTTTCTTTCTGGTTGTAACTTTTTTCACAAACTAGAGTGTATATTCGTATTTATTGACTAATAAATAGGTAGGTATAGAAATTTTGGATTATGTGTAAATCGGCTGTGTGATTGTAACGAATGATTTATTAAGAAGTCACCCGCAAAATAATACTTTCGGGTCCGGTGATATATATACACTGTGCTTATAACTAAAATGGCAATAGTTAGTTAAACAATTTTGCGGAATGCAAAAAACTGACTGACAGGAGAATGGTAACTAGAGACTCAAACATGTTCACTATACCATAGACAGCCTATACACTGAAAGTAATAACTTTCTATGTACTGTCAATGTCTGTATCTGAAGTTAATAATTCGTGTTGCCAATGTCAGTTCAGTCATATTTAAAACGTTCGTGTACATTCTCTCGATCAGAAGTAGTCTTAAAACTCTCTATCTGTAGTGGAAGAATTGTTTTTGGATATTTTGTTAACAGTGTATTTTGCTATAATTTAGTAACGAAATTTTATGCAGTACAATAATTATTAAATAAGCAAGAATTAGAGTCCGTGAGAAGTATGTCATTTTTCTAAATTTTCTCTAGAATACTCTATCCAAACAAAAGTATCTCGACACCCACGCGGAAATATCCTATAAAACAGGGGTTCTTAAACTTTCAAAGTTCATGCCCCCCTTTTATTGAAATTATTTTGTATTACAATAATTAAAACTAAAATCTGAACTTATCCCTATAGTGCTGCTATAGGTTACATTAAAATTCAAGTATTTTAAAATTAGCTTTATTATTATACATACATAAAAAAACAGTTTGAAAAAAACATTTTGTATTTAAATACATATAAAATGTTAAAAAATGTATTCACTTATTTATTAATTAGTTGTAATTATACATTTGTTTGGCATTTTAATCATTTGTTACCCGACAAATTTAATTAGACGACTGACACTGTTTGACTTTCACAAGTTGGTTTATGTTTGGCGGCAATTGTGACAATGCACATCTCAAATCATTTTGAACGTCCAATCGTGCTCGATATTTAGATTTTATAAAAGCTAGTGTAGAAAATCCTGCCTCAGACAGATAGGTTGATGAAAACTGCACCAATAACTTTGAAGCTTTCAAACACACTTTTTTTGTCTTCGCTCTTCTATTNACAGATAGGTTGATGAAAACTGCACCAATAACTTTGAAGCTTTCAAACACACTTTTTTTGTCTTCGCTCTTCTATTGAGAAGGTGGCGGCGAAAGTCCAAGGCCTAAGGCAAACCACGGAATAACACCATGTAGATACGTAACTTGTACTTTTCTATCATGTAGGTGGATTTAATTGGTAGACGTTCTGGGGCCAGCACAACCAGTAGTCAAAAGTAGTGTTCTTTCGAGTTCAGTTGTGTCCCTTACTCGTCCATGTACCACAACTAACTTAATTATGTTCTGACTCCGGTTTTGAACTGTAGGCTAGTTTAAATGAATATCTAGGGAATGGCTCTAATATTTATTGTTTAAAACTTTTTAAGTACTGCAAGGCTGCTTTTCGATTATTAATATTATTTTGAGTCTAATTATGTTGAATCCTCAGCCATGACTGTCTTCCCTCTTTTGATAATTCTGATACTTTTATGTCAATAACAATGTAATACACATACGTTTTCCGAAATAAAAACAAACTGGATTGTTATTGTAACTATTTTTGCAGGTGTATCAAAATCAGCTATGGACCAATCTACAGGTAGTTATATCCCCACACCCCCCTTTTAAATATTTGTGGATTAATTTTTATCATTTAAGTATTTTATCGATAGCTGTAGAAAGAACGGTTGATCTCCAAAATTATTCTATCAAATCCAGTCCCACGCTCTCCCCCTTCGGGTGACAATATTGCTTACTGATGTGGTAACCATTAACTGCACCAATCTTAAGTCAATGAGCTCCCTTGTTCCACTTATTCTGCTGCTATCGCGTGGTACTGACCAACATCGAGCCCTCTGCCTCCCTTTATAGCGGTAACGGTTGTCATAGTGACAGGTGGGCGACAGTTTACTTTTACAGAGGGATGTCCGGATATTTCTGATCAGATAGTGTAGGCGTGTGATGGGATGAATGTTGCTGTTCGTATGGTGGAGGCACGAGTAAGAGAGTCATATTTGAGAGGCTATAAACAGCTGATATCTTGAGTGCCGATGAGAACGAGATGAAGTGAGGATGGAGTTGCGAAGGAATGTTGTATTGGGGGAGTTACCGAGTACCCCGGGGAAATCCCCGCCCCATTTTCCCCGGGAATCGAGCCCGGTCTGCCATGGCGACTGTCGTTACAGCCGCATCACAACTGGTGCGTGTTTGCAGGTGCTACAATACAGCGGCTCTACAGACTGTCAGACGTTGTGTAAGGGCCTGGATGCTGAGATGGACCACAGCAGCGAGGCGTACGGTGAGCTAGAGGGCATGTACAAGTACGTAGGGAACCCGCACTTGTATATGGGCCTCTTTGGCTATACGCAGCTGGCCACGCTGCTACTGTGCGCCGGCATGCCTGTCGACTTGCCTGACAAATCCAACTATACGCTGCTGAATGGCGCGGCGCACGGCGGACAGTACCAGCTCGCGAAGATGCTGGTGTCGCGCGGGGCCGACGTGAATGTGGGGAACATCATCGACTTCACACCGCTCATGGGGGCGGCGTACAATGGTAACCTCGAGACAGTGAAGCTACTGGTGCAGGCCGGCGCTGAAACCACGGCTACAGACAGGGACGGCCGCAATGCCCTCTACTATGCCAAGTACCGTGGCCGTACCGCAGTGCAGCAGTACCTGGAGCAGTTCCCCGCCTAGCCTCGCCCACACCTAGACAAGCAATAAAGGCTTTACTCACACTAACCTGTCTTCCTTACTTGTCTAACTTACTCACCTGAAGTGCGTACTGGTGTGATAACCAATGGTGCGCTACCAAAGTTGCGAGGTCCTGATATTTGTAAGAAATGTGCAAGAGGAGCGACTTTACTCTATATCGGCAGCCTATATGCTCCTCAGTCACATTATTTTTTCGAAAAGTCATGATAATAATTTATTTTATTTTTCATACATAAATTTTAAAAACAATTTAATTTGCAAATGTTTTTGCTAAAAATTATTTAAATTATGTGTTATTTTTTTACTTGAAAAGAGGATGAAAAACACAGATGTGAAAAAAAAAAGCAAAGAATAATAATGCCCACTCATCTGTGTAGCTCAATGTAAAAATTTTGATATTTTCTCCAACTAATGGATTAAACTTACAGAAATTGTAGGAAAACTTCTTATCATTGTATTATGTGATAGGTTTTTTTTATCAGTAAATACACATTTCCTGAAATCAAACAAAAATTGATTGACTTGTCTACTTTTGAATATCTCGTTTGAAATTACAATATCCATGCTAAAAACATACTTATTACTTCTCAATAGTAGCAGATTTCGTGAAATTTTTTGTATATCATCACATCTATACAAGAAGGAAAATTAGAATCAACTAAAACTGTAGTCCCCAGTACAGAACGGATACACAAACAATACCAACATATGGTATGTCATTAATATAAAATAAAACATCAAGCACTTTTTCAGGTTTTGGAACATAACAATACGTAAAATACAGACACATATATAATAGAATTATTGTTTCATATAGAATAAAAACAAAACAATCGTTACCGTTAAGCTGTTATATGCAGCAGCAGAACACTGGAATCTACAGTATAACTTGTATAACATGTATGTTTACTTGGTATTGTACCTCATCTCACACTCTCTGAAGACCACAATAGCTCTGTCTTGGCGCTTTGCCCATAAAGCATTCCGGTGCTTATGACCCGGCTGGTATATGGTTTTATATTCCTTACTGCCAGGTGAGTAGTATATAAAAGAGAGTTCTGTGACAAGGTATATGTGGGAGCCAGGCTACGACCGAAAGTCATGTTGTGACGTCACATGGTGGCCATCTTGGATGTGGGTAACATTTTCCTTGACCTCGTGGCTGTCAAAATATCCCGTTGTAAGCCCAAAATCTTTAGAAGTTACTTATATTTCGCTAAAATCGCCTTTTTCTCCAAATTTTACTACATAGATGAAAGTAACAATTGTATACCCTTGTCTTTAAATAAATACACCAAATTCAACACTCTTCAATGTGATTCCAACAGAATGTCCCAGAATTAGCAATTTGAGCTCAACACTCACTGAAAACGACCAAGGTGGTTTCGTGACTCTTCGACGTGAGATATAGAAACTCTCCAAATCAAGAAGGCGTCTTACGTCTCCGAGCAAAGCACAGCCAACCAGAAGGTATGTAGACCACATTTCTTTACATTATGGATTCCAACAGCAATGTTGGATTTCCGTGACCGTGATATTGTCTCGCGATGACCTTGGGATGACATTAAAGGAGAAAAATCGTGGAAAATAAAAAAACTGTTGAAAACTGTAAAAATCGGGAGGCAGAGGAATGACATTATACAACTCAACCGCCATCTTGGATGTTCGTGACTTAAGCCTTGAACTAGGAATGGCCTGAAAAAAAAAATTATTAATCAAACTATTTAAAACATTGTAGAAAATCTACAGTATGGACCGCGATCTCTATCTTGGATATCCTTATTCCTGCCTTAACCCCACGTGACTTTAAATTGGAATAATATATACAAATAACAATTGTCATAAGATAAATAATAGGGAAGATTTTCATTATTTTGCATGACCACCATCTTGGAATGGAGTGGAGAGATTCGGATGGCTCTTAACTTCGAGGCCATGAGAGTCGATGAGAATGAAGTGAGGTGAGTATGAGCTGCACCAGAATTCAGAGGCAGGGAAAAAGGGAGATCCCGGAGAGAACCCACAGACCAGCGCCATCGTCCGGCACGATTCTTACATTCGAAAATCCGGAATCGAGCCTAGTTCGCCGAGGCGGGACGCGAGCAGTCTAACCACTACACCACTGTGGCTCCTGAACACCATCTTGGATATCTGTGACCCTGATCTTAATCTTAGGCAAACTCGGACAAAAAAAACCGATAACCGTAAATAATTTAACAGAAATTGAAAAAGATATTAATAATTGTGTAAGATTTATTAATAATTTCGTAATATTCGGAAATTTAGGGGTGAAAATTTAAATACTTACAGTTAGCAGGTTTAGAGTTAGATTCCTTTAAATATGGCATATCACTCATTCCCCGAACCATTGTTTTTCCATTTGTTATTTAGTCAGACAGTCTCTACCCTAACACTACATTCCATTGGCTACATAGCTGGCCCCCACCTACCCAACCACTCTATACCCTCCAAAGAACCATTATTTTAACATCACATGCTACCACCACCCTCTTCATCCTCCCCCATTTACCAAATACAGATCAATCGCAATCACCACTAGACTGTGCTAGTAATTTAAAATCAATACCACCTCTATCGCTTGCAGTTGGTTGTTGCTCACATGAAATCTCCTCCTCTGCATGTAATTAATGTAGCCAAAGGCGTACCACATCACAGTTCTTCGCTTGATGCGAAGGGAGACATCACACTCTTTCTCTCTTTATATCTCTCCCCCTTATGTTTCTATCGTCCAGTCTGGTATGCAATGTTATTCTCGTCTCTTCCATCTAATTTCGTATAATTTTATCGGGCGAGCTCTTAATTACACACACATTCACCTTACAAATTAAAATCTGCTCAAATTTCAAGTACTTTTTCAGACCAGCGAGCTACTGGAGTGTAGATGTATAGATGAATACATTTTTGAAGGAGTGCTTGCGACAAGCATCCCAACTTCGCCTTTGGTGGTTTTACAGCAGCTAAACTGCCTACATTGTCGACGATACTTTTCACAAACCATTAGGGTTAGGTCCTTGAAACTTGGAATGTATAGGGCACACTCGGGTGATATACAGTTTTATATTCTGTGCTCTCCTCAGCAATCAAGAATCCTTTCCATAAATATTTAAATCTCTCTATTAATCTCGCAATCTTCCGATCTATCTCTCTATATTTCGATCAATGATTCAGTCATTCTATCATGCTTGCAAACCTTCGATCAATCTTTCGATTATTCGATCAACATTTAAATCAACCTTCCAATCATTTGATTAATATTTCAAACAATCTACCAATATTTCAAACTTTCTGTCATTATTTCAATCCTTCTATCAATATTTCAATGTTTCGATCAAACTTTTCCATCTGTGTTTCCAAAAGTATTTAATTTCATAGTCAATCCGTTTTTTGTGGTCTGTCTTATAACCACGCCTATAGAAATTCGATTAATTCACGAACTATACCACTTGGCAACTGCTTTAATATTTTGTATTCAGTCTGCTGTCAGTGCATTTATAATTAATATCTTCATTAATATTAAGTGTACTTAACATTGACCAGTTGGGAATTAAGCCCAACTTCTGCATGAGAGGTCTACAATTTTCTAACGTCGACTAATATTAATCCGTTCAAAGGAGATGCTCTAAATATTGCATAAATATATATTNCGTTCAAAGGAGATGCTCTAAATATTGCATAAATATATATTTTTTTAATTTTACACCTTTCCAAATAGTTCACCTTACATACAATAATGCTCCTTAAAGAATTTCAGAAGCATCAGAAAAACCATATACACACATTTGCAAAAAATANACCTTACATACAATAATGCTCCTTAAAGAATTTCAGAAGCATCAGAAAAACCATATACACACATTTGCAAAAAATAATAATTCTGATGGTTCCATCACAGCAGCACATAAAGGTTACAGGCGCAGGACATGGTAGTACATATACATAAAATATCAAACTATTTTACCACAACAAGCATGTATTGCAGGGGATCAACCCATGCAGGATGCACTTAGTATGGCGTTGGACCTCCTGTAGCATGAAGACAGGCGGCGATACGGTCGAGCATGGAGGCATATGTATATCGGATGTTCTCCTGTAGTAAATACTGCCTAAGCGAGTGCAATACAATCATACCTACCCTAAACAAACCTATTTCCCACACACCTATCATTTTGTCAAGCACTTTGAAAATGCGACACGCACCAACCTCAGAAGCATTAGTCATTTAGACTGCAGCCAATAAGCACTTCAGGTTTCATCTGCATTATGGTTAAAAAGGAGAAGTCGCTGCAAGCTGATTTATAATTAAAATTCAATATAGCTTATGAGTAACATAGTGACCATAAAATCTACTCAAGCAAAAATATAGCCCAAACATCTAACCAGACAACCCTACACACCAACCAACTCAACCACGACCGAAATATCTGAAACTACACAACCACAAAATCTGCAACCACAACCACACTAACCAACCAGCCACCATGCCACCTAACATACCACCATACCACCCAACACATCGACCACTATAACCCAAGTGCACTAGGAACTACATAGTTCAACCTGACCCATAACACTCTCAAACCTACCATAAATAAAATCTTCTCTGTTGACAGACGCCAGACAAATATACTTGCCACCTGTACCATCCACAGTAACTCACACATACTTCGTCCATTCATTCCACAGCAGCCTTACCAAAAATACATACTTTTCATGTCATTAGCTCTACCAACCAAAACCAGAAAACCAACCAAACATACCATACCACCCAACATACCATACCACCCAAAACACCATCCAAACATATCCACCAGCAAACCAACACATATAACTCAACAAATTAACGATAACAACCACACACCAGTCATACCATACACCTGCCATACTACACACCTGCAACTCGAGTGCAACAAGCAATTCAGACCAGCCCATAACACTATTATATGTACTGGCCATACCATCTAATCTCCCGACCATCACCAGACAAAATAATACTCACCTTCCCACCAACATACCATAAAAAGCATATCGGCCATGCCCAAAAAATACATCTCGCCATACTGCCTGTTCTAATTAATAACACCTACTAAAATATACCATAGTAAACATAGCTCCATCATGTCTGTCATAACATCATAACCAGCAAACACCAGCCAAATGTACTTCAAATCTCTTACCCAAAATAACATACAGAATACACTAACCATTGTGACGGTTTCAGCCGACATGCAAATAGGACTTCGTCTCTGTTTCCTCAGGGTGATGATGTTCGATTTTCAAGGAATGGAAACTGCCACCCCCTCCTTGTTGGTGTGCAAGCAAAGGATAATATAATTCTAAAACTTTTTTTGGGTTTTAACAGAAAAAGAAATGTTTACAAAACTCTGATATATCTTCCCATTTTTGAAAAACAAAATGCCATTTCCCAAAATCGGAATTCAGATTAAATTGAAACTCTTTAATAAAATCCCATGACTTTAAACACCATACAAATACGTGATATTTAATTTATTTTACAAAAATAATTAAAAATAGAAATACATATATTTTCATTACTACGCAAAACAACCACACCTACCCGCCATTTCAAACAGAGGAACAGCAATTCCTTCCTAACAAAGCCCCTGGCCTGTCTCCCAGAGCAGGGAGAACACAAGCCTTTTATACAATTTTGTCGTCGTCTTCTCGAACATTTTCCTATACTTATGGAGAGGAAACGCCCCATGGTAGTGTCGGCTGTACCATACCAACAACGTTGATGTAACTGCCCGTTGGACTGAGACTTGTATGGGTCAACAGCGTGCGACCAATATGAAGTTTGGAACAATTATGTGGGAGACAATGTGTTCACCGCTAACGTGTGAAATTTACATTGCGACAGTATAAGAAGTAAAAAGTGTTACATCTCGCCTGCTTTCATCAGCAGTGCAGCATTCAGTGGAAATCCGTCTCTTCCATGATAACTACATTTGACACAAATTACTGTGTACTTTTTCTAATGGAAAATGTGAACTTGTACAAGAGGTACTTTATCGGGTATAAGTGGGCCGTTCTTAAACCAGAGCTTGGACACAAGCAAGTGCAGGTATGGGATAGTGAAAATTATATTTGGTGATATCACGATGCATGGGATTATTTACACATCGAGATTCTACGCTGCTACAAGTACGATTGGCGTGCCATCGCTAATCTCCGACCAAACAGTCAGATACCCACAAATGTACACATTCTCATGGTGCAAGCATAATTCGAAGATATTACCGAAATGTGTCATAAGAACAGGAAAGTGGACTTTGTCCTACACGATGTAGAGACTGATACAACCTGCTGGTTGACCGAATAATGTACAGACCACATACATACTACTACATTGGAAGACTGCAAAAGCAAATGAATCCTAACCTGCTCGGCCAATGTCTGCTGTATATATAATTGAAAGATTAATTAGCCTACCTGTGTGACGGTAGTACATCATTGATTTTAAAAAAAATGGGTACGGACAGCACGACGGTCCAGGAAGGACTGTCATGTCACAGCAAGCGTTAGTTTTGGGTAACTATTTGTGACATTGTTGCATGCATTCTGATGCTATTGTTCGACGCTTTGAAATAGTGGTGGTGGTGACTGTGACATCACATATGAAAGAGAGCTATATAATACTCACGTATCCAGCTTGTTTCAATTCCGCCCAGAGACTATCTACACCAGGGTAATGCAAGGTCACAGTACTGTCACATACGATGTCGGAGATGAAGCAGAGTGGCGGTCGTACAGCGAGGACTTGGACGGCATAACCCATTGGCTGCTGGCTCATAATCTGGCAGCATATGAGCGCTCCCAGCAAATGGGCACTTGTGGAAGGTCCGGGAGGTGTGCAGTACACCACATGAATACAAAAACCTCTCTATCCTGCAGTGAGGACAAGGTGGTGACTCATGTTATGCTGCATGATGGCATTGAATTCACCTCTCCGACTACAAGCCTACAGAACCGTCAGTTCCTGCCATTGACATCACCGACGTTGACACACAGCTGCCGGCCATCACCGCCCTCCCGGTGATCATCATCACAACCTGATCCCAAGTGCAAGGGACTGCGAGGGCGGTACCTACCATATTCACCAACCAGTCGGAGGTAACGCAGCGACGAGCACTGTGAGCTGCCCGCAGGCATCATTAGAAGCAGCCTACCATCTGTCAGCACTGTGGTGCAGGCGTCAGTGGATCCCCTTCGTCGTCATCGGGGGTAGCGTCCAACCTGCCTGATGTGTGTAAGTCGGCCACAGTGGTGAGGAAGGAGTTGCAGAGACATCTCTTCATATGCATTCTGGATGTTATTTAGAGCGAGAAAGACATGCCCAAAAAATAGTATTTTTATATTTCAAGTAGAATTGTCTATGTATATAAGTATCAATATATATATATTTAACTATACCCAATGTGTGTTCTTTATATGTAAAGAAAAGGGGGGTGAGGTGTCAAAAACTTATCCGAAACTCAAGTACTTGTATAGTGAAACTATGTATGCTGGAGGTCGCAGCCACTGGGTACGTGGGTAGAGATACGGATCATACACAAACTACATACAAGTACCATGTTAGCTGGAGGTCGCATCCACTATGTATGTGGGATGGAGAAGGGTCATAAACTACCAGTACCATTAATGCTGGAGGTCGCAGCAACTGGGTATGTGGGGTGAGAGAAGGGTCATAAACCAACTACAAGTACCATGTGTGCTGGAGGTCGCAGCCGCATGTGTGTAGGTTGTAAGATAGAGAGGGGAGTGAGAGACAGGACATAGAGGCTCATTAAACAATATTCCGGCGTACGCGGCTGCTGTGTGTACGGGGAATGGGAGAGACCGCCCTCCCACAATCCCGGGCGAACGTACAATATACAAACTTCCTGCCAACCTGTAGCTAGTTACCTGTGATATGGCAGCTCTTTCGAGTGTACCCTGTTCGTATGCTGTCACACATTCTGTCTTAATGTATGCATTTCCACATTAGCCGTACTTCATGTTCAGTGCTTGTGGTAAGTGTATATCATAAATTCCAAACTCTGTGCCAGTTGGCCAGCATACTAGATGGCTCGCACATGTCTATATGGTGCTCGTAAACTAATCAATCATACAGGAGAGGGGCAAGTAATGAGCATGGCACATTCCCGCTGGTTGAGGGAGGGATCTACCTTCTGCCGCTTTGTGTCGGGGGTCGAACAGTATACTCCCTCCCCCCCCCCGGACATTATTGAGCTAGGTCCCGACACTTCGAGGCGAGTTGTGCGGTCACAGGGCGGCTCGTTCCTGCAGAGAGGGGAATGGTTCCCGCCTCCCTTCACAGGCGGAACTGTGAGGCTGCACTTTCCATCATAACTGCATACTCGTTCGCAGGCCAGCAGTACATTCTCTCGTTTATTTTAATATATGTTGTTACCACAGCACACACTCTCTCTGTACTGTACCATTAGTACTCGTAATAGGAGTCATGCACGAGTGTTGCTGGTTAGATGTTTACAATTGAGACAAAAAATGCAAACTGGTGTACTCCCAGCCTGCCTGCCACCGTTATCCGAGGCACTATAGTACGAGGCTGGAATAAAGCTTTCTCTCCTCCATAGAGCATGCTATCAGTCATGAGAATTATTTACATCCTTCTTGAGGTTTATCGATCGATATGGACTGCTCGGGGGCCCACCTGTGGTGCAGATTAGGGTTGGTGTGTAGGGAGAGGGTCTGATAAGACTCTAAGCGAAACTGTTATATTTCTTATTTGTATATACTATATAAAGTGTGGGTACTAAATCGATACATCTTGTATTGCAGGGAACATGATAGTTTAAGCTAGTGGGAAGAAAAACATGTTTTATTTCGGAATAACTTAGGATTATATATTTTCCCCTTAGGGTCCCTCCTGGTCATCGAGTATCGAGCAGTCCTTAAGTGCATTCCCCCAAGCCGGCCAGTCGAGACGTCCATCATAGTTCCGTTTTCTCCGACTCTCCCACCAACAAAATGGATTCTGGTCGTTCTTCCTTCCCATTTTTCCCTTCCTTCTCATTCCCATCATCTTCATCTCAGTCATCAGTTTCTTCTCCATTGTCTAATGCACCTAGAATGCGACCACCCACACTACAGTGCTGTTCCTGCGATCAAATGTTTGGTGATCATACGAATGGCTTCCACCAACCCATTCAGGTAGGCGCAACAGCACATGTGCAATAGGTGTGGTAAGACATTTGCTCCAACGACAAACTTGCCAATCATAGTGTATCATGCACAGAACTAATCAGGCAGGATGCATCGACCAACTGCATGTTCTGCAAAGATAGCTTCAACCACACTTGAAATGCACTTCGTCATGAACGTGGCTGCTGGTCGAACCACGATGCTAAGACACTGGTATACGGGAACTAAGGTAGAGAGGTTACCCATGCTTACAATCTGCGTGCGCACAGCGCTAAATGTAATTGAACCACCGCCCCACCGCTGGCAAAAAGGGTCCGCATGGCTGTGGCATCTGTCTCCCAGCAAAAATCATCCAATGCACCACAGCCCATGCCGGTCCGCATTATTGCTGCCATGGGTAGATTTCGCTGTAGGACCATTGTCATATGTGCCAGTGAGTGTAATGGGTATGGTTTTGTGAAAGCAGGGAGTGGGTTTCTGGGCGTCATGAAGATGTATATCGCCGAGAATAACTCGAGTCGGGGTATGGAGATTTGTGACTACCTCGAAGGGATGAAGGAGAATATAATTGGCCAGCTGGAGCAGGACATTGAGGACCAGGAGGAATTTAGATTGAATATTTTTCTGGAGTGTACATATGACCAGCCGGAGCTGCACAATGAAGAGGCGGACAATCGCGCCTTCAAGACGAACAACGTGCTCCTCTTCAATGCTGGCAACATTGAAGATGCCAGGTTGGTTGCCACTGCCCAGATATGCCAGGAGGAGGACGAGTATATGGGGAAGGGAAGTGGTTGTACTCTCATTTCTGTGAAAAAGCTTCAGCTGCGTGTCAACAAGCTCGACCTGCTGAGAGCTTCCTCCTACATCGCCCTGCCTGTTTAAATTGAAGCCAAGGTGCAACTATTAACCCACGAAACTGGGACCAGCAGTGCTTCAAATGGGCGATCCTGGCACGATATGTAGAGGGTGAGAATCCTGCACGCATCAACCAACACTATTTAGACCTGGAGACGTATTTCAACATTAGTGGGCTAGAGTTTCCCACCCCTCTGCACCAAATATCACTGTTTGAGAGGACCAATCCTGGGGTTAGCATCAATGTTTATTAACTCGAGGACAATAGAAATGTGGTACCTACACGACTGTCGTAGGAAGAACTGTCCTAACACTTAGACCTCCTGCTAATGATGACTGAGAACAAGAACTCTCATTGTTATATTTCCGATTTCCCCCGCCTGGCATGCTCCCAGGGTACATTGCCCCATGGAATTGTACATATCTCCAAAAGCTGTATCAAGAGGTACCACAGTGTTGTTGTGGAGCTGTTTTCTGATTTTAACCGAATGAGAAAATGTAAAGGCTTTTCCCCTTTATTTGCATAGTCGGCGATTGCTGGAAAACGATGAATGTTATTGTTAATGATTATGAATAAGTTCTTAGATAATATGCACATTTATAAAGCAGCAAAACTTTCAGTAGACGACACTACAGTAAATGTATGTAAGTTCACAGCCAAACGTGAGAATTATTTCTAAAGTTCATAATATACATGTATTTAGTTTACTGTAGCTTGTAAGTACATAAGAGTGCAATTGTTTATACTTGCACGTATTTGAGAATGATCCTGTGGACACTACCCTTACACTCTCTCCTTCTCTTTCTCTATTGGCAGTTTCTACGTTTGTTGGTTATACACTCACTGTAGCTGTGAGCGTGTGCAGGTCTGTCAAGGCGTCACTGCTCTGTCTCTGCTGGCGTAGACCTTCTTGCACTAAGTCGCCGAAGCATTCCAGGGTGCGGCTGACTTCTCTCATGGCGAAGATGAGGGCAGTCGACGTATGATCCTGCTGTAATCAGAGAACAAGTATGTTTAAATACCGACTCATGCTTACTATCCTAGCTAGATACATACTGGTGGCGCCAGTCTACTTGCACCGCCATCAACACTTTCCTAACATATCGGCAGTTGTGTTAAGCGAGGTTCGTTGAAATATTCTGTTTTTGTAGGTTGATTTATCTGAGAAACTCTACTATAAATTATAATTTGCAGTGAATCTAAATTTAAAAAAACAGCGCACAAATACTTTCTGCCAACAATTAAGAAAGTAAAATTTGGAAGCCATTTTGCGATATGCTTTATAATCAATAAGTAAGTGTTATCTGTAAAGACAACAGTAAAACCTAAGGCAAATTTTTTTTATCAATGGATCGTAAATGCGAAGAGCAATACTGAAGTGGTGTATGTGTTGACTATTTAATGTGGCAGACATAACGTAGCAGTGAAATGTATTGTAAAATGCTTATTAACTCCCCCTGGTGTTGGGCCTGAAGGCTTATCAGCAGATGGCTTACAAAGTAGGCAATGACCTCAATTAAACTGACATCCACGCCTTACCTAGGAATCGAGTCCAGAATCACCCGTACCACAGACCTTTGACGCACCAACCGACTGCGCCATGGGAGGTCAGCTACAGCCAACAAGGAGGCATTAGGTTACAATGTGGGAATTTCTTACTGAACTAGAGACTCTCCAAGGTTTAGGGGTATCAGACCTAGTAAAAACTGTGTGGAAGATAATGGATTGTTGTATCACAGAGTCCTTTACGGGGAAATTGTATTCCCTACTGCTCCTATAAATCCAACGATTTTCAAGACTGGCATATCTATCGTGATAACACAACAGTTCAGTTGCAATAATATATGTAGTACTTACTGAGATATATAGTTATTACCAGAGTTTTGGTGTTGCAAAGAGTAACGCAGTAGAGCCAACATGATAGTGCGTGAGTTATTCAGCAGAGTAAGCGTATGTACACTATACTGAGTGAGTACACTCCGCACTGCATATGTGAATGCAGCTAGTTTCAGTAGCAGCACATGTACCACAAAGTAAAGAATGCTTCGTTTCTGATTAAACCTGGATAACAAACTAGTTACGATACTATTCGCTGCACACTTGTACGCATGGAATCATCATCAGAATCAACATGACCTATTCACGGGCAAGCTAAAGTTTTTACTTTAACAAATAAAGATTCTTTTCGTGTATCAAGAGCGTCACAGTTGTATAACGACGAAGCTATTGATACGTCGCCTTTACTGATGTTTGTGCCACAGTATATCAGAATGGTAGGAGCCGCAGAACCAGTGGTAAAGTGCAATTCTCACATTATTAGAAGATATGTCTGATCACTAGTTTATCAAGCCCCCTTCCTTGCTATCGTTTCATAGAAAGGCTCGGGATCCCCAGATCCATGACCAAGCTACAGGAGTTGTAGATATGTGGCGTGCTTACCGAGCCTTCGCCCTCTGTACTGAGTCCTGGTGTTACAGCGGACATCAGCAGCAGCAACGCCAGCATGGATATGCTACTGGCGGCCATGGCAGATTCTCTCCTGTCAACAAGTACATTCTCTCACAATAACTAGCTCAGTCACACACTTTACAACAGTACACACATATTTATATGACATATGCTAAGCTAATTCTGCTGCCTCATTTTGTCTTGTAAGCGTTATAACGTAAAGTTACGACATTACTGAGCTTATTTAAATTGTCATCATATTGGTGTACACATTTCAGTTTTCTTAATAGATGTTATTCTTTGCAATAATATAGTAATGTATTTAAAATCTCAAACTTTACAGGATATTCATAAAGTATTTAGAGTTGTTACTGATGTAAAGTTACAGTAAACCACACGAGTATANTAGAGTTGTTACTGATGTAAAGTTACAGTAAACCACACGAGTATATACATAGTGGGTGCTGCAGAACCAGAACCGCAGAAGCTTGTTAATTGTAGACCTGACTCTAATAAAACACTACAATTCACATACACAAGTAAATAATTGGTTCCGATTTAGTTAATTGGAACCGATATCCTCATCTATCATTGCATAAATTAATTAATACTATAAACAAGAAATATTATTATCGATTTTTAAAATTGTCATACAAGCCTATTGCATTTCATATGCATATTTCTAAATAACTTTGGAGCAAATGTTTTTTTAATGACTACATTTACTGATATTCCGAAGGTTATATATTATATACATATACTATATATGTATATATACATAGATATAGAGATATAGACACTCACTGTTATATATACTGACTGACTATTACGATTGTAATCCATGACGTTTAAGTGAACTCTAAATATTGTAACTACTTTTACTCTATGTACGCGCGCAGTGCTCCAGCTATTCTTGCCACCAAGTGTGCAACTAAGCCTTTACATAGTTGTAGCTGGAACTAAGTACAATGATTGCGTTTTAATATAACACCAAACAGCAGACAAGGCCTTTATTAGCGATCGCCTAGAGTGGTTTTGGACATCCCTTGAAATCAGAAATAAAATTAGCTGGACCAGGATTTGAATCGTAGATATCTGGAATGCGAGTACAAATGGCGTCGTGCCCAGACAGAAGGTGGCCACTTCCAATACGCGAGTGGGCATGTGGAGAATATATTATGGATGTAGTTTTACAGCCGCAGCAAATTTTTGTACTCTGAATGACACGAGTGCTATTGCTGCAAAGCAAATATCCGGTTGTAGCAAATTACTATATATTCAATAAACCATGTGCCATGATACAATGTTCTAGTGGAAAATTCTACAAGAACTGCTATCCGGACCTGCATGCAAGCAGGTATGGATGCAGTATTTTGTTGAGTAACCTGTCTTACGATACAAGTAGAATATTCTCTACATTGTAGAAAGTTTGGCCAACCAGAGAGTGGGTGGTGTTAGGGCACACTTAGTGAAGACAGCAGCCGTATAGTTTATTTCATTGTGGGGTCATTAAATAAGAGTGAAATTAATTGAAAATATACATAAAAATTTGGTTTATTCAGAACAATATTTTTTCATTACTTAGAATATCCACATTTAACACAAACTCTTCCAACTATCTCCAAAATATCCACTCCATGCACTAATGGATATAATATAATCTGAGAGTGAAATACATCCTAGTAAAAGATTTGTAGTTATTTAATAAAAAATTGTATACTAGGATGGATTCCACTTAAACTTATGTGATATCCGTTTATGTATGGAGTGCCATTTTTTTGTGATAAATGGAACAGGGTGTGTTAAACACTGATATATACCAGAATTGACAAGGTTTTGTGTTTTATGAATAAAGTACACTTTCATCATTTTTTCTATTGACTTCACAGTTTTCAATGGCCTCAAAAGGAAATAATTTATATTTAAACTGTCTTCACTAAGAGCACCCAATCACCGCCCACTCTCTAGTTGGCTAAACTTCCTATCATGTAGAGAACCTTCCACGAAAAATTGTATACTACTTAATTTTTTTGGTAATACCCTTAAAGTTAACAGATTTAACAACTTGCCGTTTTCAGAAAATTTTTATTTCTGAAAGATTATTTTAATGTATTTTAATATAATAAATTAATTAATAATGTGAAGTTCGATATGCCTGATTAATGTTTTGTTATGTTTCACTTAACTAGAAGATATGATGCTCATCAGTAAGTACCTGAGAGAAAAGAGATAGTTCTGATGCAGGTTGTTATTATAAAATGTATTTATATTATGGTAATATTAGACATTCGCCTTATACAACATTCTGTGTCTGTCTCCCTCCGAGCTCTGGTCCCACTACGACGATACACATTTTCTTCCTGGGAACACNTATACAACATTCTGTGTCTGTCTCCCTCCGAGCTCTGGTCCCACTACGACGATACACATTTTCTTCCTGGGAACATTGTCGCTAAATGTATCAGACAGTTGTTACATCACGTGCCCTTCTTACACAATATAACGCCTTGTTCGTTCTCCAGACTCAGTAACAGACAAAACACTCACTACGCGCTGCCGTGACGACGTCTGGAGTGACGGAGTCACGTGCTGGTTTTCTGCCTATATCACGTACGTGATCCTTGTAATTGGCCAGACATGATGATCAAGTGTATAAGAGGCCTATGTATAACAGCTATGCATGTTTCATATTACTGCATTCCGGTCTGCATGGTGCGGTATTTTCCCCGCCAGACAACTTGGCCTTTATAATATCGTATTTATATATTATAACTATTATAATAACCGACTAAGAGAATTTTAAAATAATGCTTCCAATAGTTTGGCAAAAGCTGAAACTTTTCCTACTGCGGCTCTGATATAACCACGTAAGTACGTCAAGCGCGATCTGAAATCTGGCCAACGTCACAGGTCATCATGATTACTATATTATGGAAGCGCAGTAATGGCGCGATGCGTGACATTATGACCTCCAGTCAGATTATGTTAGTTTGGTTAAATGAAATATTCAGAGTGGTCATACACGAATATCCTAGATTATTGAAGTGTTTTCACGCCAATATTAAGCCGCCATATCGTAGTCAGCTATGTAACTAGAGCTGCTGTGTACTACTTTCGTAAATAAAATCAACAGATAACAAAAATATGGAATTAAAGATAAATAAATGTAATAAGTCCGTGAGTGATATTATGATATAGAATATTCACGCAATCATATAGCTTACTTAATATATTTTATAGAGTTTATTATTATGTTGCCCTGCGTTATTGATGTAAAGTATTTTCACCTGTAAATCGCTAAGGGAAAAATTTATTTACAATTTATTTTAATATAAAAAATTGTAAAATAAAATTTATGATTTTTCAAGTCTTCCACATGCTTGAAATTTAAAAACAATCTGTGTTGAAACAGTCTGTTTGTAAACAACTTTCAAACGTTCCATTGTGTCCGTGCGGTACACAGTATTACAATCTTCAGGATATTTTCAAACTTCAAGGCAGCATATATAATTTTTACCACCTATAATGTGCACGCAATCCGCAGTATTTATGAGATGACAGTGATTGTGCAATCCACAATATACGAACAGTCAATTTTGTTCTGACAGTCTTTAGTATTCAGCATTTTGCTTGGTCTGGACAGTCAATGTTCTTCATACGCTTTGAGAAAATTACACAATGCACAAGCATATGAAATGTCCCTTTGCTTCGACACTAGTGACTTAACTCACACTAAGCAAATGCAATTTTTTTGCAAATTGTCTAGCGTCAGTCCACTTGGCAGTGACTCACAACATGTTTCGCAATAATACGTTTATGATTTGTGTTGCGGAATACAAAAACACACTGAGTGTAGGGAAAATACGAAACGAAATACGTAGAAGGAATGGTGTAAATTGTACTTGAATTCTACGCATGCATACACTCGTTGAATGCATAAATACATTTATAGAGCTGCAATCATCTGTAATATTTTTGATGTAGATATAAATATACGGCCTTTGACGGAAAATGGGAAAGTAAAAAGATTTTAACGCAAGATGTCAGAAACTGCTAGTTAATAAAGGAAGCGAATTTTGACAATGTTTCTAAAATATGATAAGCAAACTCTGAAACAATAACTGCTAATACTATTCGCCATAAGTAACAATATATGCAGCTGTTACAGTAATAACATTTCTCTAAATATATTTATCTGAGTATTTAGTGAATTTTTAATACATATTATTCATCACTAAGTATAATTTGTTGTAACTTGGACTTTCTTTGTTTCCAAGAAAAAATCCTCGACGCCTTTCCTCACAGGCAATTTGTATGAAATGTGTTTGTGAGATTTACTTTCTTTTTTCGACTGCACTGAGCATTAAGGATTGTGCGTGATGTACATGTGTATCGCAGCATAGGAATAAATATTTATTGATTATAGTATTGCCATTTCATCAATAAGTATTATTACACTGATGTTAAACTAGGTTTACAAGTAGATTTTTGCGCCGTTATAGGGTATTTATTTATGTTGTATGCTAGGGCCTCGATATTTTGTTTGATCATTATTAGGTTATCTGTAACAACAAAGGCGTTAACTTAAAATAATATACATTTTTTATGACATTGTCTATCAAGTGATTCTTAACTTAAACATCATTGCGTCACCCAGAGCAACAATTGTCAAACTTATGAATTATTTTACGTCTTTCAGCTTGATTTGGATAACGTTTTATATTATCTGTTAACGGTATTTACCAAAATAAAACGCAGAATATTCCATTTAATCTTACTGTGTACAGTGGTGGCACCGACGTTGAGCAATGTTCCGTAATAATTTGACGTTAGTTAACGTTGTGTAATATTATATTTTAATTTCGTTGAGAAAGTAAACTTAACTGCACTTACATTTACATTCTTAACTTACACTCTCAATTTAGTTTAAAATTCTAGTTTACTTTTCAGATTGGAGGAAAGCAGGTCTTTAGACGCGTTCATTTTAAAACGAATTGCTAGATGTAAAAATTGTTGATTTCATTTACTTTGCTCTAATCATTTACTAGTATTTAAGTGATAAGAATATAAAACGTTAAATAAATAGTTTACATAAATATTAAACAATTAAATTTTGTTTTTTATTAGTAAAGTTTTATTTACCTTAAGTGATGTACTTGCAAATGTTTTGGTCAAAAGTGGTTTCTATGGACGGATGACTGTAAATTTGCCGCAAAACCAATTCACACACGTTTACTAAAAGAACAGATCCATTATGTGACTTCACTAAAAACTGGGTTGAGGTTAATGTGTTTAATATATTTAGTCTTTAAATGAATTTTTTTGGGTAGATACTATGATAAAATACATATTTTCGGAGTGATTACAAATCATATAATTTAGACCAGCATTAAACTTCTAGTGCTTATCAACTTACTCTAAGGACAAAAATCGTTGAAATTTTCCTGGACTCATTAAAGTAATATTTGTTTGTAATCGGTATAATGAACGCACATGCGACACAATCATGCACAAACTTAAATAAACGCAAACGAAAGAAGGACAATTAACGTCTAATCTATTCATCGACACCCAGAAGAAATGTCTACTTACATACTTTCTGTTTGCAACTAAATCCTATAACGTAGAAGAAATTGCGGAATAGTTTTCTAGAAAAAGGTTCTTAGAACCACGCAGTAAATAGGATGTATATATATTTCATTCAAGCCTTTTTATTCAGACGGATTGTCAGTATTGCTGACAACTGAGACAATTCCGCACCGACAGTCTAGATGCGTTCTTTCTCCCCTTGTCTGTGTAGATAGAAAGTTCGGAGACTAAACAGGATACGCTGGTTCGATTCCTTTCTAGTAAACTAATTTGCAAAACAAGGAACAAACTGTTTATATTAAGCATGTTTGTCTCTCTCTTAGCAAGTCATCATTTATGGAACACGCTTGAAGGCATCCCGCTATGTAAGCAACTCTCTAATTTTTGGTAGTTCACTATATGTATTGTTACTAAATTTTATTACTTAATTTTACTTTCATAACTATACTAGCCCAAATTTTCTTATTCATATCCTTCGGAAGCAATGCACTTTAATTGGAGACACATAAATCGTACAACTTACATACTTTGGCAGCTGGAAACAATACACATATCTCTCTCCCTCTCTGTATATATATATATATGTACATATATACATATATACACTTTCAAGCCGCAATCGTTTCAGTACTGCCTGCTTCTACATTACAAGGCCTTTGCGCGGATTTTTTTATAGCTTGGACCAAAATTTTTTCCCTTTCACAACCAGAACAACCACAAAATGCGTGTCTAAAATATCTGTGATTTAGCCATATTACTACAACAAAATAATAAGTGATAGAAGTTTTTCCCACCCCTCCCCCCCTTCATCAACACTGTCTAGCTAAATTCACCAATCAAACCACCTATTAGCTCGCGATATCTACAAGCCTCGAAGAATTAATGAGATAAAAGAAAACATATTATCATATTAGGGTTTTTACAAGTATCTCACTTACCTCGCGAGGAAAATGCGATTCTAAAACAACAGCAACACAGTAGCGATAGACTCAAAATTCTAATGCAAGATGTTAGCGTGCTGCGATGCTATCTCTTATTTAAGTAAGCGGGCAAGCTGGACTTTGTGCAGGCGAGAACGAGATAGCAGTCTTGTGTGCGATTTTTCTTACATGATCACTGGCCACCCATACTCCATCTTTCAGTTTCGTTAATCACGAATTTTAAGTGTATATTGCAGCTTATATTACATTTTCACAATTATGATGAGGCAAATCTATATAAATCACTCGTTTGTACTTAACTAAGAGAATTGGACAAATGTGCAATAATCGTGTTTAGAATATGAACTGCAAAAAACAGCTGCTGACACAGTTAACAGAAATTCCTCTCTTCCACGATAATATTTCTGGCAAAAATTTAACAGAAGTGCAAAATAAGGAATTATTATACTCTGTGGTGTAAAGTTTCTCATATTCATGTATTTTTTTTTCAATAATTTTAGTTTAGTTTCATTGGTCCTAACGTGTGAACATAATCTAATAAAAATTCAACATTATTTCAGCATGAACACAATAGCAAAATTTGATGTGTTACATAAGTACAGATATCGTCCCTTCTGTGCTGTTAATAAGACTACAGTTATTTATTCAAGATGATGGGTTGAGTAAACAGGATCATTGAAAAGTATATAATACATATAATTGTTCAAAATGACATATTTTACAATAAACAATGTAGTTAATAATTATACAAAGTTTTTTTTGCATTTGTTACAGCGTCAGGAGTTGTTTAAATATGAGAAATGAGGTAAAAGTCTATGTGCAACTTACGACCTCTATGATTATTATGGTAGTTAACGCAACCCCCGAAAATATGAAAAAAAAACTTTCAAACAAAAATATTAGAAATAACAAATGTTTAAAAATTTAACACGAAGTGTGTGTTACTGGTGTAATATTATCAGTCTTCTGAAACTGTGAGTACAAATATAATTCCTCTTCAGTAACAAAATAGGAAGATGTTTCAATTTTCACATCGTATTTATTGTTGTACCCCTGAGCATTTAGCGAACTCTCAAGACCGATTACAAATAACCAAGCCGAAATGTACGTAATGAGTTACTTTGCAGCAATTTAACGCACTCCAGTTCCAAGAAAACAGCCCCTACTTATAGGGTGGTGGATTTTATTTGTACTTACTCTTTCATAAGTTTGGATATCTTATTTTAGTGATTTATTGTATACGTAATTTTTTTTTATTTATAGTGTTTTCTGATATTTTCAAATAAAAGAGTTTTATTTCCCCATTTTTAAGGATTTATAACTGGAAATATATAACTCCACATTGCATATTAACAGGTTCGAAGTACTGCCACTGGCGTACAACGCAAAAATGGCTGAAAAGTGTTTTACAGGCTATTTTTAATACATATAATGTGTGTGTGTATGCCTGTCTCTTTCCTTCCGGC